>WNWU01000123.1:772388-851402 GCA_012654045.1 Ptyas mucosa | reverse complement strand
TCCTATCCTATCCTATCCTATCCTATCCTATCCTATCCTATCCTATCCTATCCTATCCTACTCTATACTTTCTGTATGCAACTCAACACCTATTAACTATAATATGAATAGTCTACCTTTGAATCTGTAAACAGAGTAAATAGTTTCAGGTTTGCTCATTGAGACTCTAATTGTGATGTGCTTTTTAACATTTTTTGCCATACGCTAAATAAATAAATAAAACCACACCAAGATTCTTGCATCATTGAGGGACAGACCGACCTCAACGGACTCGTGGGTTGTTGTTTTTTTGTTTTGTTTTGGGTTTTTTTTTTTTTGTTTAAATGCCTGTGCTAGAGACTGACCTGATCAGCTGCACCCACGTGGAAGTCTCTTAAGGTAGCATTCCTAATGAGAAGGTGAAAAGGTTCCTCCCACAAATGACTTGTAAAACGAAGCAATCCTCATTGAAAAAACAAAACACCTCCCTAATTTTCTGTGGCAGCACCTCAACTACAACTCAAAACACCCCGCGATGAATTCCAAACAAATAGAAGATGATGATGAGTCGGTTCATTGCCTGCTGATAGGTATAATTATGTTTTTAAATGCGCTTTACACCTAAATGCCATCTGATGGCATGCAGTGATACTGTAGGATATATATATATTAAAAACTTGGATCAACAGGGCAAGGACACACCTGTAACTGCTATATTCTGACTGATGTGACGTTGCCCTTCTAACACAGGTAGTCCTCGACTTACGACCACAATTGAACTTATCAAAACTTCTGTTGCTGAGCAAGACAGTTCTTAAGTGAGTCTTGTCCCATTTTACGACTTTTCTTGCTACAATTGTCAAGTGAATCACTGCGGTTGTTAATGTTAGTCACACGGCTGTTAAGCGAATCTGGCTTCCCCACTGACTTCGCTTGTCGGAAGGTCGCAAAAGGGGAATCACGTGACCCCGGGACACGGCAACCGTCCTAAATATGAAACCAGTAGCCAAGCATTTTGATCACGTGACTATGGGGAAGCTGCACCGGTTGTAAGTGTGGAAAACGGTCGTACGTCACTTGTTTCAATGTAAATTTCAATGGTCACTGAATGAACGATTGTGAGCCAAAGGCTATTTGTACTGCAATGCTACCGTTCCTTCTTTCTCTAATGCTTTTGTTTTTTAAAAAAATCTTCTTAAAACCTATGCAATATGCACTCTGTCTGGAAATACCTTTTGGATTAGGCAGCTCTCTGAAGGGAAGGGCAGCAATCGCCCTGCTAAACAAATAATTCCCTCAACACTGTCAAACTATTTACTAAGTCTGCACTACTATTAATCTTCTCATCGTTCCTATCACGCATCTCTTCCCACTTAGGACTGTATGACTGTAATCTTTTTGCTGGTATTCTTAAGATTTATATTGATATTGATTGTTTCCTGATTGCTTATTTGTACCCTATGACTATCATTAAATGCTGTACCTTATGGTTCTCGATGAATATATCTTGCCTTTTTATGTACACTGAGAGCATATGCACCAAAGACAAATTCCTTGTGCATCCAATCACTTGGCCAATAAAGAATTCCTATTCTATTCTATTCTATTCTATTCTATTCTATTCTATTCTATTCTATTCTCAGGATCTATGAATCCACTTGCTATCAGGTGAGCCGTTTGGATTCAGAAGCATCATTTTTGCTTGCATGGTCTCAAATGATTGTTCCGGGCTCTTTGCAAAGACTTGTCTTGGAAACTGCCCAGCAGCTGCTAGAACAATGGTGGAAGTGGACATTCAAATCATTTCCAGCCCAAACCCTAGTTAAGTGGGCAACACACCCAATGCAATTTAGTCCTGGGTTGGCTTCCTCAGAAGATTGTCTCAAGGCTGTTGAGCTGGACATGCAAATGGACTTTGCATCAGAGCCTGAAACAGGTTTTTACCTGAAAATCACTCCTGTCCTATTCCTTTCTGTGGGATGAGCTCTCCTCAAACTCCCCACAAAGTACAACGCGGGAAATCCTCGACCGAACATTTATACTAAAACTGAGACGCTAAACTGCGACCCTCCTCCAGACGTTGTCGAACTCGTTCCAATCGCTGTTGGTCCAACCTGAAGGGTCCCAGGCGAAGGATGCTGGAACCTGCCCTCTTCTTCCCCCTCCCCATTTCAATGACCTCCCCCTCCCAGAATTCCTGCCCAAGGACCCTGCTGGAGGCCGAGTGGCCTTCAAAGCGCATCGTTTCCCCCTCCGCGTGACCAGGGGATGCCACCCCACCTCCATGCATCATCCCACTTCACATAGGTCCCTGGTACCCTTCCGAGCATCCTTTGCAGGCGAGCCAGGCTGACCAGGGAACCCACCTCTCCTGGCTAGCAACCCCCCCCCCCCCCCCCCCCCCCCCGCCCCCGAGGGGCTGCCTCGAAAGGAAGAGGCGCAGCCATTGGCGAATGACCTGCCTAGATACCCGGGGCCGGGCGGCGTTTCCTCCTCCCTCCTTTTCTCCACCTTAGAACCGCACACCGACGTCGCTGCTGCTGCTGCTGCTGCAGCCGCCACCGCCTTCCCGATCCGCGCCGCGGCTCCACTCCAAGCTCCGGGTTTTCCTTGGGCGCGCGCGCGGCGGGCAGGCAGGCAAAGGAACGCTTCCTTTCCGTCCGGGCTTTTTTTTCTTCTTCTTTCCCCCCCCCCCCCCCTCGCGTTCCAGCCTCCGCGTTTTCCTTCCCGCCGAGCCGGGAAGGTTTGTTGCTGCTGCTGCTGCTGCCCGGAGCGCCTCGACTCCCCCCCTCCCCTCCCCTCCTCTTTTTTTTTTTTTTTCCCTCGAGCGGCCGCGCGGAGGGAGGGAGGGACGGCCGGGAAGAGCCGGATCGCAGCCGCTGTGCCGGCCGCGCGCACACTCCCCTTCCCACAGGCGGCGGCGGCGGCGGCCGTGAGGAGGAGGAGAGGAGGAGGATGGCGGGCTCGTGAGGCGACGGCGGCGGCGGCTTCATGGAGGACGAGGCGGCGGCTGAGGGGCGCGCCCGGCTCCGGCCGGGACCCGAGAGTGAGTGTGAGGCGAGAAGGAGGCGGCGGCGGGCGAGGCCGGGCGGGCGAGGGAGCGAGGGAGCGAGCTCCTCATGGCGGCACGCTAGGCCCCGGCCTGGCTCGGGGCTCTCCCGCTGAGGCCGGAGCGGCGGGAGTCGCCTCACGCGGCATGACGGGGGGGGGGGGGGGGGGGGGGGAAACCCCCCCCCCGGGCGAGGGGGGGGGGGGGCGGGCGGGCCCCACCGGGGGCTTTTCCCGGGGGGGGGGAGGGAGGAAAGGAGGGGGAGGGACGCCCCCCTTTCCTCCCCCCTCCCCCTCGCACAAAAGCCCCGGTGCGCCCACCGGCCATGTGGAAGAAGGGCAGAGGGATCGCGGGGTGAAGGCAGAGGGGACGGCCGGGGTCCCTCTGCGGGGAAGGGGGGAGAGAAGACCCCCGGGGGAGGGAAGGAAGGAAGGAAACGGGGTCGCCCGGACAGCCAGCCAGCCAGCCTGCCGTCCGGAGCCGCCTCCGCGCAGAGGGCACGGCCGGGGTCACCACCGAGTCTCCCACGCCTGTGAGGCCGCTCCGGGCACGTGTGCCGCCAAGCCTTCGGGGAGACCCCCGGCAGGAGCAGCCCCCGCGGCGGTGCCTCGGGGTCTCCGCCAGAGTTCCGCAGCTTCGGGGGTGGGGAAACTTGGGAGAGTCTCCGCCGAAGGATCGGAAGCCCGGGATGGGTGGGGGAGGTTTATTGTAAGAGAGACCTGACGTTGGGGGGGGGGGGGAATCATGGCAGCCTTGAAGGTGATGGTGATGATGATGATGATGAAGGGGCCCTGGGGTGGTCTTTTTTTGGGGGGGGGCATTGGCTCCGGGACGCGTTTTATGGCTTGGGGATGCAGGGTTTGTTGGGAGACACGTGTTTTAATCGGTGGCGTTTTGTGCATTTGTGCTTTTTGGGACACCTACTTGGGTAAGTAGGAAAAGTGTAACTGCAGCCCGGTTTCTGCTCCTTAGAGGAGGTTGTAGAAGATAATGGTTTAGCCAGAGGGGTTAAGCTGACTCCTGCCTGTGGACCACACGGAGAGGGTTAAGCGATGGGTCTGGTAAAAAAAAATATATTGCATGGAAGAAGTTCTTAGGGGATACACAGGTAGTCCTCGACTTACAACAGTTCAGACTGTTCAAAGTTAACAACGGCGCTGAAAAAGTGACTTGAGACCGTTTTCCCACGTTGACCGCCCTTGAAGCATCCTCGTGGATCAAAACGCAGATGCTTGGCCGCTTGTTTCATATTTATGACGGTTGCAGTGTCCCAGGGTCATGTGAAGGCTTTGGCGGCCTTCTGACCAGTAAAGTCAATGGGGAAACCGGATTCGCTTACCGTGTTACTAACTTAACCAATGCAGTGATTCACTTAATTTTGTCATAAAATGAGGAGGCAAAACTCACTTAACAAATGTTTCATTTAGCAACACAAATGCAGGGCCCAGTGGTGGTCATAACTTGAGGACTACCTGTGGTTAATGGCAGGTCTGTTGTAGATCTGCTGCCATAAAATCCTGCTGGTGCTTCTGGTATCTATCAAGACTTCCATAAAATCTCAGTGTCCTGAAGGAGTTGCCTTATCTGAAAGTTATGCTTGAATGTTGGGGTATGAGGAACATAATAGCATTCAGGCCTGGTTTCTTGCGGGATATTTCTAGCCAGTCTGGCTGCCTCACATGGCACAGACCATCCTTCTGCCTTTGAAGAGTTCCTGAATCTAGAGTGAGAAATGACAGCTCATCAGCAGTGCCCTCAATGGGTTGAAGTAAAGGCTGTTTTAACAGTTGCGGATGGTTGTAGGAGGAAATGAATGGGTAGGTTGAAATGTTCTGCGTGAGCCAATCTGGTTGCAGCTAGCTTTATTTATTTATGCCTACGTTTGGGATTTATTTGGACTGGTTATTTGACTCGGGAACAAATGCCCTTTGTCAGGGTTTGCTTCCGATATATAAGAGCTGTTCCTTTGAAGCTGAATTCTCACCTTCTGTGTCTTAGCTTCCATCAACCACTCTCTTCAAGAACCAGAGCCTCACCGTGATAGAATTAAAAGCTCTACTTTTCCCCTCTCAGAAGGACAGGTGTATGTTATAGGACAGTGATGGCTAACCTTTTCGGCATCAAATGCCCAAACTGGAACGTGCGTTTCCGGAACCCAGAAAACTTGAAGACAAGCTGGCCAGTATGCATGCGTGTGCCCACCATCTGGTCTTCTGGTTTTCGGTGTGCACATGCACACCAGCCACCTGGTCTTCACGTGTGCTGGAGCACGTGCCCACACAGAGCCACCTCTGGCATGCGTGCCATAGATTCACCATCAAAGTTATAGGAGTTCTGTTGTAACTGTTATCACTTCTGATGAGTTTCAAAAACTTAAAAACTTTCATTGATCTGTTTTGGGTCCCACCTGTGATACTACAGTACCATTGCTCTGAAAATGGTTTAATTTATACCAAGTCCTGCTTTTTGTGATCTTAGTTTAGATTACACTGAATCTTTTAGGCCTGCATGTGTTGTGAACTGCAAGGAAGTTTTAATCTTTAAATGTTAATGTACTGGAAAATACATCCACAGCTATCTCCAGCAAACCACTTATCTGGTTAAATCTATGGAATAGTTAATAGTTCATACTTTGTTTTGCTCTTCTGTTAGAGGTGAGGATCTGCACAAACAAGTTATTACCTCAGATGAGTAACTGTATTTGCTCTGTGTCCTACCTCCGCAGTGCAAACCTGATAGGAACTAAGTCCTTAAATTTTTGGATTTCTGTACAAATAAATAGGCACAGAATGTCAGTACAAGCAGTAACTAGTACTTTTGTTCAAATACTGTTTCTTGATCTGCTACAGACTCTCTTGCATAATTATAGATGACAAGTAATCTCAGTGGAAATCCTAAGGAATATTTTTAAATTCAATCTGTCTACTAGTTATATTATTTAATATTTTAAAATATTAAGATTTTGTAGGTTTATTTTCTGTTAATTTTTTAATGCGTCTCAGTAGTGTTCTACCCAATAGTCTTTTGCTTGGTATTCTGAAAATTCTTACTAGACTTCCATTATGTTGGATATTAGTAGAGAAATGAGTATTACCAATATTTAATCTTTTTGTTGGTACAGTAATATCAGAAAGTTGTACTATTGTTTCATGTTTTTCCCATTGTATGAAATGAGAAATCACAGACTTTGATGTCTAATAACCATACAGATTCTCTTGACAGGTTTCAGTTTTCTAAGATAAGAGTTATAATTTCAACACTTGAAAAAATAATGTTCAGGGATTTTGCTGCTGTTTTGGTGGGGTGGGTAAATGCCATCTTTTGGGGTCAGAAATCAAGATTTATAAAGGGTGAATGAGAAATAATTTCATCTTTTGACTGAAAGCATAAGACTGTTCAGTCCTTGCTGTTTTACTACTTTTGTCTCAGTATGTTTGTATTTTGAAGTTGTATGGGTGACAAATGCTGCTCCAGTTTACAAGTATTAGTTCACTTGTTCAGATCTCATTTTGCAACAGCACGGTCTGTTTGCTAAACAAACTGCTGCGTGATTAATGTGCAAAACAAGGTACATTGTCCACATCATATTCTGCTTTCTCTCAAAACTTTTCATTTTCATCCATGGAATGAATCAATCTGAATATTTAAAAGGTAGCTAATTCATACTCTCCATAACAGGAAATGATTTGTGGACCAGACACAAGGATTCAAGACCAGCTCACACCTGAAACATAAATAACTCTTATTTGAAATAATTTTGTTTTGTCTTCCTTGCTATTGTTTATTCTTCGTTTGTTAATAGTTTTTTCTTGTTTTTAATGTTTTATTTGTGAAACTTGGGTAGCATATGTATTTGAATAAATAAATAATACACTTCAGAAGTATATCAGACAATGGTCTACTCACATTATTCCAGAGGGAATAGAGAAGCACATGTGTAAAGGCTTAAGTAATAGGAAAAAATACTTTAAGTTACTGATTTTCTTTCTTTTCTTCCTATCATGGTGTTTGTATAAAGCACTATAAATTCTATAGATTTTTTAAATACCATCAGAATAAAATGTGCTGTCACTCAACTTTGTACAAAATATGTAAATTGTAACTTGCTGATTTCAAGTCAAAAATAGTGTGTTCTTTTAGTTAAGATTGATCACGACCTAATTTGTTAACATAGCAGCTATTTTATCGGTAAAAATGCTTCTTAAAAATACAATTAGAGATTATGAAGCTTTTCAAGGTTTTTTTTCTTCTAAAGAATAAGAACAAGTAGAATTTAACAGGTAAAATTGCAGCAATAATATTCCATTGTAGATAATAAAATGACATCAAAATGAGAACTAACAATGTTTGTGGGAAAGAATTCTTGCACTGAGCTAGTACAGGAGGCTGTGGGTTCTACTAATGGGATAAAGTGAGCTGAGCTACACTTTCTTAGTCCTAGGATAATAAGTTCTGGTTTGCAGGTAAAATTCCTTGTACTAAAGAACAGCCATACTGCGATGAGCCTGTTTTTTCTCTCTGCTACTCTGGTTCTTGCAAACCTGGAATACTTGCTGATTCAGGTGAGCAGCTACTGAAAGGTTACAGGGAAGGGTGTCAAAAGAAGCATTTAGTTGGTTCTGTAAATAGTTTTTGAGCTGATGCTGGGGGACTTCTGAGCTTTGTACAGGCAGGTGGCAGCTTAGCTAGGTTCAATTTGTTCATACTGGTCAACCATAATAGTTGGCCTGTCTTTGTGCTTATTCACTAGAGAACTGGTGCTGTGCGAGAGGCGTGGGCTTGGAGTCAGATCACTGTACGGCAGCTGCTTTTATTTGAAACATTTTGTGGTCTTGCTCTTTCTTTGTGAGCCTCCTACTTCTGATAAGAGAGTGAACTCATCTTGGGAGAGTCACAGAATTATTCTAGACAGACCATTTCCAAGCTTTTGAACTTCTGTATCCAGAGAATGCGCATTAAGAGCTTCTCGTCACACAAACACCCAGAGATAGTATCTTCTCCTGCCGTTTAGCCTTAGTATAAAGTACAATTTAGTGACTGGCTTTAAAAGTCAGTAAATCAGCATAATTATATGGATGAATAACACATAATGGTAGGATGCTAAAGTCTGAAACTGTTCTCACTATTGAAATTAAAACAAGAGATTAAAATCTGGTAGTAAATAGTGTCATATAAATTACATGAGATAACAGACTAAAAATAATCCCCCCCCTCCAAAATCTAGTCTGATACTAACAGAGGCCACATGAAATTACAAGATTAAGATATAAAATAACAGATTAATGTAGATGTTACAGGGATTATTTAATTTTATGCAAATCTATAAAACCTTAACACTAAGATTTAATTGTAAATGTGGTTCTTAGTTCTAATATTAGGACTATAAAGTTCCAATACAGCTACACAATGTAGATGACAGACCAGGAAAAAAAACCACTTGGACTAAACAAAGATAATAATAATTTCTTACTTTATTGTAATTTATAATCTAGATTAAACTAGAGGTTTGCTTTATTTTATTCAGTCGAAGTTGTGAAAGGGAAAAAGAATGTCTTAATACGAACAAATTGCAAAGAAAATCCAAAATCCACTTTGGAACATAGCAAAATGGCAAAGCTAATTTTAACCATAAGGGTCTACCTTTATGGAACCTGTAATAGTATGAAACCTTATAAAAAGAAGTTGACACAAAAGGAATATTGTCTATATGGATATTAGTTTAAAAGAGGTGCTATGAGGAAATGACAAGCATCCCAGTAAGAAAAAGCAGCACACTGGTAGACATGCCACTGACTCAGCAGCTCTAGAAAGGCATGGATATAAGCTTTTATTGTACGGGATACCAGCAAGTCTTCCTTGCAAAATTTCAGAGTGTAAGGCACTAGCAGAGGCCAAAGAAAATCTCTAAAAGCATAAGGCAGAGCAAGAATTTTAGTTGGATTTGCAACTAAGTAGCAATGGATGGTTCTGCTAAAGTCATTTTGTTATATCAAATCCCATGCACGTTATTTTACAGGGGGAGCTGGAGAAAGGCTGCAACCTTTTAGTTTTGATTCCAGTGAAATTATCCTCCTGGAATGATGTTGATCATGTAGCGTTAAGGAGCCTAGACCTTCTGGATGATATATCGGCTTAAGCCGTAACACTAGTCTGCTTTGCCAAATCTAAGGAGATGAAGCCAGCTTTCCTTTACAGCATTTGAAATGCACCAGGAGCCACTAAAATCAACTTCAGAAGTTTAGACTGTACTTTCCCAAGTTAAAGACCTTTGTTTTATTACAAGCAGCCGCTTGATAAGATTTGTTAATGTAAATGCTGCCCTATACAGAAACAGCCTTTGCTCCAGTGGGGCCTCAAGTTATACAGGAAAAGTCTATATCATAGTGATAGGATCTTCCAATGGAAGTTCTCGTTAGATAATTGCAGTGCTGTGAACGGGCCAAGTGCCTCACCCAGAGAGCAGGCAGTTTGGTTCAGAAAAGAAGCCACCTGATGGTAACCTCATGCTAACTGGAGCCACTGTCAGGGATCTGTTTTGGCAGCACCAGGTAGGATTTCCAGAGGCTTTTCAACCAGTCTGCGAGACCCCATGGAATGGAAAAGAAGCCGCTCGCTCCGGTAGGTTCACAAAACTGCACAGTTTGCAATCTGACCTGACATCCATGGTGGATAGAGGTATGACACTTTGGCCCTGATAATTATTCAGAGCATTGCCCAAAGAGCAGAGATAGATGAAAGAGGAGATAACCAAGGTCTGTAGAAGAGCCAAGCCAGTGGCAGATGTGCAAACAGAACCGTGTGACCTCCGGGACCTCCGTGTAAGCCAGATTGTAGTTTCAGCAGTCTCATGGAAACCATTGCTCCAGACCACTGTTGTGAGCAGAATTTACAAGAAAATGTCTGGGGAATTGATTGACCTGATCCTAATCGAAAATAAGGCCAATAGGAAGGACCTATCAGCAGCAGAAACAACATAAAGAAGAAAATAGATGCAGCTAGCTTCTTATTTGCCCCTTTGCCTTTTCTTCCTAGATTGTTTCACTTAGAAGTATGCATTGGACTACTCAAGACAACATAGGAATAGTCATCAGGGAAAGGGAGAAAAATGTTAGAAGAAATATCCTTCAAATTGATGCTATCAGTTCCCTGGTAGAGGGTCTCCTGGCAAGTAGACAGTCCAATTGGAGCACATGGGACGGTTCAGAGACATACTAAAAGAGAGATTCCTACCTTCCTCAGTTTCAAAGAAAGGGGAGACACAATGGAGAATAGGAGATGTCATAGATCATTTATGGATAATCAATGCAATAGAATATGTTCCAAACCAGGAAGGAAGCTCTGGCCTGGTCTCCATTCTTTCCAAGCCACCGAACAGGTTCATCAGACACTTTACCTTCAGAATGGAGACTATGGTGACTAAGGTTAGAAACCTTTATTCCAAACAATTGGCTAGCCTCTATAACTTTTGGTGGTGATGCTGAGTATGCTGATAGGCCTACCAGAAATTTCTCAGATTTGTGTACATGGTTCAGTTTATCAGGATCAGATCATGTCTGTCCCCTTCAATCTGATGTTGGAATTTTTAACCGGAGTGATGCCATAATGGGCACCTGAGGGCTCATTAGGTTCATATTTTACCCCTGTTTGGATGACCTTTTCATCACAATTCCCTCAATGGAAAAATAATTGAATTAGTTTAACTCCAATTCCTTAGAGATTACAACTTTGTGATAAACATAAAGAGCTCCCTGGTTCCCTCCAGGTGAATACTACATCTGAATAGATGATAGACCTGAAAGTGGAAAGACACTTCCTATCTCCAGAACAATCATTCAGGCTACAGAAGAATCTAACATGAGAAATGATTACAGGAAAACAACCCCTCATGTTGTCGGCAAGGCGCAGGGAGTGATAACAGCAGCTCAGAACATAGTCTTACCCCCGCATTTTCATTCCAGACTGCTCCAGTTGCTTCTGCTCTCAGTACAGGAATAGAGAGCCTCCAGGATCCGAATAACCCTGATTGTCCTGTGCAGGGGGCAGATCCCTGACGTGGTGATTTATAGTAATCTATTCTAAAAAAACCCTCCCAAGTGTAGTTCTCAAAGAGCCAAACAGAGAAGATAACCATAGATGTCACTTGAGCAGGATGAGGAGGTCATTTGTGTCTCGGTTCAGAACCTGTGGCCCAGTCTAAGGCCTTCCTCCTGTCAATCTGTTGCTCAGAGGTTCAGGCAGTGTATCTGGGGTTGTTGAACTTGTAGCATCCGGTGGGGGGAAAGGATTTCCTAAGAAGGATGGACAATACTATAGCCAAGTCTGGCGTCACTCCCCCCCCAGGGAGGCATGAGGTCAATGGGCCTTTTAGAAGGAGGCAAATCACTTAATGAGGTAAGCAGAAGACCACGTAAACAATGAACACAGCTGGCTCAGCCACCAGAGTATACCACAGTCAGAGCAGACATTTTATCCAAAGGTTTTTCGAGAAGATAACAGAGATATTCAGTTTATTATGGATCATCTTATTTGCAACAGAGAAGAGCAGGCAGGTGAGCCATTTCTCTGCATGGATGTCAATAATTAAGAAATGGCTGTGGCTTCCTTTGGGCAAAGCAGAACCGCTGAGGGAGGGAGCCGTTCTTCACCCAGACCAAAAATGATTTCCAGATTGTGCTTGGGAGTTGAACAGGGGTGCTTAGTCAACCCCAGTTTTCAGATTTCGTAGTGATTATCTGCTGGAAAGATACACCAGATGATCTGGCAAATAGTAAAGGAGAAGGAATCTAAAATACTGGAACTTCTGGGGTTCCTATAAGGTGATCTAGATAAAATGCTGGTATCAAATACCCTGACAAATTAAGTCATCATTCAAATTATATTTTTGGATGGGTAGGGAAAATTTCTTCCAGGTTACCAGGCTTGTGTGCCTTTTCTCAGGGGGTTTGGCTTTTATTTCTTGCTCAGTTCTCCGTTTCTCCTCATGGGATTTAACATTGGTCCTCAGGATGTTGACCCCAATTCCTTTTGAGCCAATTAAGCATATCTTTATGAGCATCCTATTTGGAAAGCAGCCTTACTGATGGTCTTTAGCTTCCGCTAGGCAGCTTAGTAAACTGACAACCCCTATCAGTGCAGGATGACCTGGGTGTGTTCCATCGGGAAAAATTGGTGCAAAGACCAGATCCTGCCTTTATATGCAAGATAAATTTAACTTTTTGCTGGGCACAGGAGATTGTTCTTCCAAATATTTACCCAAATCCTGTTAATCCTAGAGAGCAAGATAGTTTGTCTATCTCCTATAGAGCAGGCAATCTAGGGAGCGGAGTTTCTTATTCTTCTATTGGCAGATGGGTTAAGGAGTCCATCGTGTGGGCTTGTAAGTTAGCAATAAACAATTACCGGAGACATTATTGCTATCTCCATTAAGGGAATACCAGCCTTATAGCCTTATTGGCATGGATTCCATTAGTAGAGAATTGCAGAGAAGCCACATAGTTGACTGTCTAAAGGGGTAGACATTGGCAAAGACATACTTCCCTTCCCCCCACTATAATAGAGCCCATTCTTGCAGCTCTACTTACAGAAGTGACCAAGAATGGCACTTAGATTTAGTATGAGATTCCTTTCAGGTACAGTCCCACCCAGGTAAGATCTTGTTCTTCAGGTCACCTGCCCAAGTATTTGCTGGAAGGATCTTGTTTCATGTCAAACAGTGAGCCTTCTGCGTTCCGATTTTAAGATACACAAGCCATAGAGAATCACGATGCGTGCTGTGAGCTGTTTGTTGAATAATAAAGTCTTCTGTTTATACTACCTTTTGGCTGAAGTCAGTTCATGCAGTTGAGAAGCAAGGCTTAATCTCCATGGGATAGCTGCTGCTTTTTCTTTTTTTTTCTTTTTTTTTTAAAGCCAGAGAAAATGAAGTTAAGCCTTTCATTCCAGGTCCATCTTTAGTGATTAGAAGGACACCTCACAGAAAATAGGATTCTCATCTGTTTTAGCTGTCTCAAACTTGTTTTAAAAATAGCCCATATTTAGAAATCAAAAGTTTAATTGTACCTTTATGATATTACTTAGTTGCATAAAAGTAGCCAAAATGGAGCTGTTAATAAGATGGGCATTTTTTTTTTCATGGTTTAAATATTGATTTTTGTGCTATTTTACTTTTCTGTCCCATTGTTGTTTATACACTGAATATGAAGATACATTAGGACTGGGTATGTTCTTTTGTATACATGAAAGAAATCCATATTCTGCTTTCAGAATAAACCATGCTTATTAAGTTAGCAACTTAATTTAGTTCACATGCATATGTGTTTGTTTTATAAAATGTTACTTTATAATATTTTGCAGAATGGAAAAAGAATATGTGCCTTGGGGCAAGGGGACAGTAGGAATAAAACCTGTGGAAAAAGAAAAGAAATTAATGTTACTTTATACAAAAACTTTTCATCTACGTATTGTTTAGAGTCGTCTGGTTCGTTTTCCCTTTTCCTTTCATTAACAAAAGAGGGAACATGTATATTATAGACACATGGTGTATTTCTTTAATATTTGCTCTGTTTCATTCTCTGGTTCTCTTGTATCTTTTGAAGTAAGTCTTTCTTTGTATCAAACATGTATGTAAACAATACTATCCTCCCCCCTCCCTCTGTGTCTTAGACATTAAACTTATTTTTAAGAAGTCATTTGTTCAGTTACATACATGGGGATAAAAATCTGAATTTTATTATTTGTATTGTTTGAATTTTATTGTTTGTATAGTTAAATATATTATTTAACTAATATATTAAGTAATTTGGGATTGCTACAGTTTGTAATTGTTATGTTTTAGTCATGTTAACATTGATTTGGTAGCAGCCATGAAAAAACAAAGAAATCTTACATATCATTGGTATAGTGCAGTGATAGCTAACCTTTTTGTCGTGGTGTGCTGAAAGCACATGTGCACACGCGCTAAGCGCACGCGTGGGCTGCATCCATAATGCAATGTGTGTGTGACACACCCCGTTTCCCCCACCCCGTGCATGTGTGCGCGACCGCCCATGCTCCCCTGTGCATGCATGCGTGACCCCCACACTCCCCACACATGCATGTGCAACCTCTCTGCACTCCCCTGCGCATGCACACATCTCCCACATGCGCCTCATGCATGTGTGGCAGAGACTCGAAAATCAGCTGGCCGGCAGGAGATTTGCACGCATGTGCGGTGGAGCTGAGCTGGGGCAACGGCTTGTGTGCCCGCAGAGAGACCTCTGCATGCCACCTTCACGTGTGCCATAGGTTCGCCATCATGGCAGTGGTGAAATCCTCCGTGGATTGTCACCAGTTTCCTGCCCGTGCATGCACAGTGTGTGCTAAAAGCACACTTCACATACATGCACAGTGTGTGCCAAATGCGTGCTTCACGTGGTAAAAGGAGGCTTGGGAAGGTAAGTAGAACAGTGGGGGGGGGGACAGCTGTGCTGTACAATTTAGCTTCGGTAGAAAGCAGAATTTCCTGCTTTCTAGCGAACATAAACTGTGCGGTACAGCTGATCGTCAGAGATACCAGTTCGAGCGAACCAGTAGCTTTTTTTTTATTACTGGTTCGGGCAAATCGGTAGCTTTTTAACTAGCAGTTCGCCCGAACCGGTAGCTTTTTTAAACTACCGGTTCACCCGAACTGGTGTGAACCGGTAGCATTTCACTCCTGCATCATGGGTATAGTGCATTTAATTCACGTATGTGGTTAATCCAGTAAAATAGATCTCTTGCATTTCATTGCAATGTGGGAGGGAGTGTCCACATACAGTTGTCATGTTCTCCATTCTATCAAATGAGTGAAAACCCTACAGGTATGATATTCAGGAATGGGGATTCTGTTGTAACAAAGAGGGTAACTTTCTGCTTCAGGGCAAAAACTGTTTTTTCCGCTGCAGTTTTTACTTTCTCATATCATGACAGGAGAAGATGACAAGTGCAGGTAAACAGTCTACTATTACATACAAAGCCCATCTCGTTCCAACATGCCTCACTTAATTAGTTGCTGAACGAATGGAACTGCAGCTGTTAGCCAACATAGCAATCGTCTTTTACGTCTAGAATCTGGTTTGGCTTTATTACTTATTTATTGTCTTCCCTGAAGGCACCAAGACATCCCGAGCTGCCCATTTCTTATCTCCCTGAAGAAACCCTCAGTTCAACCTGTCTACTGCCCACCTGGAGTGGGCAATAGGCAGGAGTGAACAGGAGCTTTCAGGGACATACCTGAAATCACCATTCAATCCAGTATGCCTTGTTCACTATTCTGCAGGCTAGCATTTTAACCGTTGCTTGTGGCTTATTAGACTTATTTCTGCTTATTCTATCTTTGCCCAGGATGTTTTCCACTTGGCAATACTAAATAATAATAAGCCATTATTATAATTGCTTTTCCTTGGATGCTAAGTGGCATGGAACAGGCATTTATCTTTAAGCCCCATAACTATGTGAAGTATAACTATGTAGTTACAACTGCTATAAAGAAGACTAGAAGATACTTTTTTGTATTTTTTTCTTCTTTCTTTTCTATTTTTGGCTTATCAGTAATACATATGAAAGGATTCTGGGTGTCCTTGTTGTTTACAAGGTGAAGATGAGCCCACAGTGTGATGCAGCTCTTAAAAAGGCTATCTTGGGCTACATTATTTTGTTTGTTTTCCAGTCATTTAATTTCAGAAATGGCAAGATGGGTCCATCTTGAGGGTCAATTTATTAGGGGCTGTTATTGTGTAAATTTGAATCGAGGTGAGGGTTGGCTAGAGAAGAGGGATAAGAAAACAATGAGGAGTACAAAACACAAGAACCACCTTGTGGAACCAGATCAGAATTCTTCATTCAGCATGCTAAATCCAATAAAGGCCGACCAGATGCTCCCAAGAAGCTCACAAAAAGGGAATCAAAGCAATCACCTTCCCCCTTTGTTGTCTTACACTAAAAAGCATTCAGTGGCATGCTGCCTCTCAATTTGGAAGTATCAATTAACCTTCATGGCTAATAGAGTTTCATGCTCTAAATAGTCTTATTTAGAGCATTCTGTTCCATTAGGTTCTTGTGTGTTCATGAAATACACAACTTAGTTTGAAGCAGCCGCAAAGGAAAACTCCCAAGATCATATGTACAATGCAGAATGAAGAAATCTGCCATGCGGGAGGAGCTGTCATTTAAATTGCTGTCTCCCCAGCTGATAGCTAGAAATGTCGGGATTAATTTAAGCTAAAGGCATCACATCTTCGAACATTTGAACAGGAAAAAAAGTATTTATTTATTAAATTTGTTTGCCATCCATCTCACCACAATACATGAACTGCACATTTGTACTGGGGAAAAAAAACCCTAATAAATTCAAGAACCACATTGATAATTTAGGCAAGTTGAAACCTTCTTGGGCATAAATAAAACCTTAATCCATAAACCTGTTATTACCATATCTGATATTTGGGGCAGTGTAACCTATTGCTTCCTGTATCATGATTTACAACATTGATTTTAAAACAATTAGCCTTCTTTTTTAGATCATACAAACTGTTCTGAAGTCTTGCTGTTTATTTGGTCTCTCATTTACAACAGTGTCATATATGTATATATATATACATAGGGATAACTCAGAAGCAGGCTGTTGGACATATTTTATAACTAGTTATTTGCGTCAGAAAAGCATTACCCCCTGACACAAAGTAAACTTGCCTTTTTATTACTTTTTAAGTACTCTCTGCTCCACCTTGTATACCCTGATGGTAATCTATCTGTTGTATGCTGAAGAAATTGTCATAAAGAGTGAGTAGAATACAATCCTCTGTGTAGTTTTGTTTGGACTTTTTGATGTGTAATTATTTCTCAGATGAGAAGCTGGATAAATAACGACTCAGGTGGGTCTTTCGTAATTACAATGATTTTGTAAGATTATTCTAAGTCACGGACAGGTGTGAATAATCCCTTGTGGACATTTCATCTTTTATTTCAATCTTGCTTTCCCTGTACATCCCCATCTTTGTGGCTGGGCATCCATATTATAGGGATTGGGGGGGCGGGGGTTGCAACAGCACATTTTTGTAGTCCGAGGGGGATCTGCCTCAGAAAGAGAGAAGCTCCCCGCCTCCCCCTGCCCAGCAGACAGTTCCTTGAACGAAAAGCAGCGAGTTAGGAAGCTCCTTTGTGCAGATTCCTTCATCTCCTTCTGGCTGCCAGCTGGCTTTCATTCAACATTGTTTTCATCGCTGGAGAGAGCGCAAGAGAGAGAGAGAGAGAGCAACATCTTAAAAAGGAGGCTACAAAAAGACATGGGAGTTGCTGAGGGAAAATGAAGAGAGAGAGAGAGAGAGAAAAGAAAGGTTCGACCTAAACAAAGCAGCTGGAGGGAGCCGGGCTCTGTAGTGTGAGGAGCTCAGAGTGCAGCAGCTTCCTCCTCTGCCAAGCGAGATGCATCCCCCCTGAGTTTCTTTAGTCAGGAAACAAAAAAGGAGCCTGTGTCGAGGTGGTGGATAGAGGAGAGCCGTGGGCTGGCTGCCAACCCCAGGATGACGGGAGGAGCGACCCTAGAATACAGCAGCAGCTGCTCGGGCTTCCACAGCCACCTCCGGAAAAGTAGGCACGTAAGAGGCTGGATGGGTTTAACGGAACAAGGTCCCGGGTTACGTGGAATTATGCTGGGCCCTCCGAGGTGGGTCTGTTACATTTGTCGGAGGCAGATCCGTCTCAAAAACTGCTTTGTTCTGCTCTGATTGCTCTCACTTGTTTTCCTGGGGATCGCCCGGAGCCAGAAACGCACACAAGCTGGCTTGCTCTGGCCCTGGAAAAGACAAGGCAACCATCTGAAATCCCGTGAGCCTTGGCCAAGCTCTGGAGCTGCGGTTGCCTGGTGCTGGAGATTTTCCACCGTTTCTGTTGTTCCTCAGCGATGGCATTCCTGAAAGTTAATCAGGTTGAAAATTGCTGTGGGTAATGTCTGGAAGCAACTAGAGTTCTGCAGGCTTGAATGTAGCTGGTAAGAGGCGTTCTCTTTGTATGTAGCTGAAACTGCTGGTGGGATCAATCCATCTCTCGGTGTCACATCGTTCCCAGTTGGCTTTTCTTTGCCCTCTTTACTTCTCCGCCAAAGGTCAGCAGTAATGCAGGCTGTCGTGATCAGCAAGAGAGCGGAAACTGTGTGAAAAGTCAAACTGAGTCTTTACGAGATCTGATAGAGGTGTCTTCATAGAGGCCACAGTTTGGAAGTCAACTTTCAAGTTGCCCTTTAGTGACACGATTCTTTCTCGGAATGCAGATGCAGTCGGTGGTGGTTTCAAGCAGCCTTTAATGGAGTTAAATTATTTATGTCTGGCCCTGCATATGGGTGGTTTTCCCAAGTGAGAAGCTGTCTCTCTCAGTATTTCTGTTCCAAGACTTCCCTTAGAATCCTGTTGGAAGGCTGCCAGTTGTACAAGTGAATACATGCAGTTTCTGCTTTGCACGGGTAGAATTCTGCATGGCAAGAAGGAAATGGAGGAGAATTCCTCTGCTTGGTCTTGGATTTCTTCCCCATCTGATATCCGTAATTTCTTGGGGTTTGGGTGCCTATTTCTGGTTTCTGTACTAGATGTTCTGGAGGGGCAATGTGCCACAAGCTGCAGGCTAAGGTACGGTAGGCTAAATAGGTTGTATCATTTCAGTCATCTGGCTGAATCCACAGTGCACAGATTTTATTAGTTACGTTTTCCAGCTATAATTTTCAACAAAACGAAATATTGGGACTTTCATGTAATATCCAAGAGGCAAACTTCTGCTTTATTTCTGTTATTTTTATATGCTCCCGTATGAAAGTGATCCATCACTTTAAAAGTAAAAATACAGCAAAACTAAAAAAATACAGTAAAGTTTTCAGACATACATTCAATAAAACTAGCAATATTATTAATAGGATAATAATATACGCGATAACCAGGACACAGCTCTAGAGTATATGGTAGCAAATTGCAGCTTGAAGGCTGTCTGAAAGAATTCCATGTCAGTTTCCTTCTACAATGATGCCAGTATAGCTGCCAACCTGATCTTTGAGGAAAGGCTGTTCCAAGTATCCCTAGCCTCCCATAACCCCTTCCCACCTAGCTTATGGTGAGCACCCCAGTCGAGAACAAGTGCCCAGGATGGGCATTTCTAATGGGACGAGAGTATCCTAAAGATATTTGGGAGCTAAGTTCATAAGACCTTGTAGGTTAAAAACTAGTACCTATTGAAAGCTAATATAACAACATAACACCTGAAATATGAGTATAATGTGATTGTAGCAGTCCTACCTGCTACTACATAGGCTACTACTGCATTTTGTACCAATTCCAGTTTCTGAGCAGTCTTCAAAAGTAATCCCAGGTCAAGCACACTGTAGTAATCTTAGTAATGTTGAGGACGTGGGTTACTTTAATAAGAGTTTGGGCAGAAATTATTCGCACACTCATACCTACACAACCACACCCAAAGAAGCCTAGACAGGCATGGATCTAAGACACCAGAAGTGGAATTCATATTATGAACCCTAATTTGTATTAGTACTCCACCCATTGTAGTAAGCATTTGGTGGCACTGATAGAGCTTTGATGGGGCAGTGGTTAGAATCCAAAGTTTTCTCATACACCTTTCCTATTTTCTTAAAATGTGTGCTTCTGCTGAACTGATCAAATGATGATAGCCTAGTCTGCTTTATTAAGCATTCAAATACCAAATGCAGGTAATATTTATGACAGAAGTGCAATTGTGATATATAAGAAAAAACAACATCAGCTCATATTTCTTTGCAGTGTGTTGTTTTCTGTAATGAGTGTAAAGATATGATTGCCATGAAAAGTATTTACTTTTTAGTACTGACAGAATTGGTTGGCATAAAGATAGTTTACACTCCCTGTTTTTATTTGCCAGGTGTGCAGTATTCAGATCTGAAGCAGGAAAGGAATTCCAGATCCAGCAAGGGTGGATTTACTGTGCCTGCCAGCAGCTCCTTAAAGATGCTGGGTTTTTTCCTGAACTTAAACTGTAGCTGAATGGTAAACATATTTTTCAGGGACCATGTGTAAGTCTGGAAAAAAGCATGTCTTCTTTAAAGAACATCTGGCAGATACAGTAAATACATCAACCACATCTGAAGCTCCTTTCCTGCTTTGGAGCTGAGCACTGCATACCATATTTTTGACCTGTTAACAAACTGCAACTCTTCAAATTCTGTCATCTGCCATTTTTTCAGTATGACAATTTAATTTTGTGTATTGCAACATTCGTTCCTTAAAAAGCATGATGCTTTATTCTATGTTAAAAGCAAACCAGTCTTGGATTAAAGTAATTGTCGTGAGTTCTAAAGACCTATTTAACCAAGGCGGTTTAATTATTAATAGTAACCACATTATTAACTTGGTTTAAAATAAACCATGTATGCAGTCTCCTGATACATGCATGAAGATGGATTTGGGCTATATTTAATACAACAGTACTTCTGAGTAGGCATCCTTCTGCAAATCTTAATTCCCATAAGCCTTTTCAATTTGGCAGAAATGTCTGTAGAATGCTGTAATTTCTCTTCCAACCTCTTGTACAATGGCAAAAAAAAAAATTGAAATTGCATGATGTTCAAGGAGTGTTAGTATGCACAGGTTCCTCCTCTTCTGACTCTAGGACATGTTTCTTGTTCTATTAGTACATAAAAGATGGGGCACGTCCATAATCCATTTTGTGGCTCTGCCCTTTCTCTAAAACTACTCCAGATAGGAAGAAGGTTGCTTCTGATCTCATTAGGAGGAATAAAGGCTTAGGGGCAAGATGTGACAAGCCAATCAGCCAGAATATTTCAGGGAGGCAAATAGTACTGTAAGCTATGTACTCTTATCAGAAGGTGGGGTAGCGAGAGGCTGCCGTTTTACAAAGCCATTCCTGATTCTGCAGCTGCTTATGCTTCTGCATTTATCTACCGTAAAGGGAAAATCATTGCTGTATTTTTTAAAAAATTTCCTGCTCTAATACCAACTCTCAGCTCCTGAGGTTAAAAATCTCCATAATGACCTGTCGGAGAGCAGATTGTTAACAGCCAAAGTCAGACAATCTTTGGGGGAATGAATGGGAAATAGTGCAGTTACTGCAATCATATGAATTAATTGCTAATATTATACCTTGTTCCTTCCTCCTGATCTATTTTACCAACCTGCGTCCTTGTGCTTCCTGGAATTAAAAAATAAAATGAAAATACAGTAGCCATCTCTCTAAAAAACAGTATTGCTGTTGTGTTCCCCTAAGTGTTCTCCATGTGTTAGAATACAGACCATCAGTATCTCGTGGTTAGCATAGAGCCGCAAAAGACAATAATGCTTCAAGAAAGCCACAGATGGAGGGGCAGCCATGGGTTCATAGGCGCACCTGAGAATGCCCTTTGCTGGCATTTGGCTGACTGCAGGGAAAATGCTATTTCATGCGCTAATTACGCCTTGTAAATATAATTGTCTTATATGTATCTTATGGAATGACTGACTTTCTCATTTATATCCTCCAGGGTACAGAGTCTTCTTGAAGATTTATTTATTTACTATATTTGTATGTCACTTATTCTCAAAGGTGTGATGGTCACTGAATCATTACAAGCTAAGAATCATTATATGCTAGTAAAAGGGAACCAACATCTATGTATTATTTGGCCTATAAATGTGGTTCTGCATACAGCTCTCACTGTTCTAATTTATACTGTTCTTACCTGACTTTACCTAATTTGGACTTAAAATTCTATTCTTGTCTTTTACTATCACTTTTTAGTAAATTTCTTATTTCTGGGACAGTTACATTATATTGTGGGCAGTAAACATGTAGCTTTTTCTTTTCCTAATCTAATTCAGGATTTTGGAAGAAACGACTTTCAGGTGATGTAAAATACCTGGATAACATTGTCTCATATTCAAGTCATTATGGCTCATACTGATGGAACCTGGGATGTGTTACGTCAGCTACATTGAGCAGGCTGTTGATTCTTGTCTTCCAGTTAAAGCTATGAGGATATAAGGGTATATTGTTCTTTAAAAAATGAGCATATTTGCTATGCTGAACCCGATTCTTAATTTGAATTATGCAAGATTGTCTCCATCCTTTTCTAGGTTGCTTTTATTCTTCAGAATGAAGCCTGGTACATTTCTGGGTTGTTGTTTTTTAAACCCTCTGATAATTCAGCTTCATTCTATTATGCAGTAATATTGTGCCCAATTGGATGGGGGAGCAGTTCTAGCCTTTGAAAAGTTGTACCTTGGGGAAATTTTGTCCTTGTCCTTTGGATCCTGTATTCATTTTATGTATACCATGTAACTAGTGGGGGGGCGGGGGGAATGATATGCAGTCTAAGCTATACAGGACTGATAGACTATAGTAGAAAGCAAATTCTTTCCACAGAGAATGACTCATTCATTCCCAGGCTGCTCTAATAAAAAAAAAGCAAAGAGTAAATGAAGGGAAGCTTAGAGACCATAGAGAGCAACTGCCCATTGTAATAGACTTATTGGCTAAATTTATAAAAATTGTTTGACTTGATGTAAGAGTAGAGGCCTTAGTCCTATGAAAATAGTTTAATGTGGTTTGACTTTCAAATTTTTCTTTAGCCTGAAATTAAAGCAGGAGTGGCTGATGATATTCAGTTACTCTCCCTGGGCATTTTACATCTGCATGTAAAATCCTTTTCCATATTTGTATGTTGTGTATGATTTTAGAATACGCTTCCTAAATAATAGCAATGTAACATATGTTGTCCCTGCTTTTCCTTTCAGCCATTATGTTATCACCTGGGTACTTCTTGATCACTGGAGGCTTGAGAACATAGCTGAAGCTGCTACTTCACACCCTGAGGCTGAAGGAGCAGACAAGAGGCTTGAACCTTGAGGTGGTTGTTAACTCTAAGATGTCCTTGAGCGGTGGAGCTACCGGAGGGAAAGGAGTGGATGCAAACCCAGTTGAGACATATGACAGTGGGGATGAATGGGACATTGGAGTAGGGAATCTCATCATTGACCTGGACGCGGATTTGGAGAAGGACCAACAGAAATTGGAAATGTCAGGCTCCAAGGAGGTGGGTCTGCCAGCCCCAAATGCTGTGGCGACATTACCAGAGAACATCAAGTTTGTGACTCCTGTGCCAGGTCCACAGAACAAGGAAGGCAAATCCAAATCCAAGCGGAGTAAGAGTAGCAAGGACAATGGCAAGGCTGCCCCAGGACCCTCCCTGTTTACGCCAAGTGAAGGGACTACTGGCAAGAAGGAGGTTCAGGGGCGCTTGGGGGATGGTGTGAACTCTGGGGGTTTGGTGGCTACCATTGCCCCCAAAGGCTCTGAGAAATCAGCCAAGACTTCTCGCAGCGTGGCGAACTCCAAGAAGGAGAAGGAAGGTGGCTCTTCCAAGAGTAAGAAAGAAAGGAGTGAGGGTGTGGGTGCTCCAGCAGAGAAGGAGCCCACTGTACTCCAGCCTCTTGCCTTGGCGGTCAGGGTTGGGCAATACGATGGTGGCCAAGGATCTGATCCTACTGCTGCTGCCGAGCAGCTTGGAGGTATAGCTATTGACACGGGATCTGCGCTCAATCCTTTGGGAGTTAAATCAGAACTGGAAGATGGGGATAGCGAGTGCCGACAGCTCAAAAAAGTCAAATCGGAGAAGGTAAGACACAGGTTGGTTTTCGGGGGTTCCTTGGATGCTGCTTTTCCTTGAAATCAAGGGATTATTAATATCCACAGTGTTTTTCTTAATAACGGGTGGAATATGCTGTCCCGTAGTTTACTATATGGTGTCACTTGTTCTGGAATCTTGATAGTTAAGTGGATGTCCAGAAGAACTGGAAGGGTGATTTTGTAGTTTTTAATCTGCTGACGTGAATGGTTGTTTCTGAAAAGCAATTGATGGAATAATGAAGGTATAGCTATTAATAGCTCTTTGTTGCTGCTAGACAACCTGGGAACTTCCTATTCTGTTCCTTATATTGTTTGTATGGAATGACTTTAATGATACAGGCTTTCTTCTGTAACTCGGCCTATTTATCCAAAGGCACGTATCTGGAGAGGAAGGAAAGAGTCACGACAGGAGGTCCTTGGTTAACAACGGTAATTGGGACCAGAACGTCAGTCACCAAACAAAGCAGTATAACTTTGTTTGGTACAGTGTCTTGTGACCGCAGTGGCAATCCCAGCAGTCCCTATTGCCGCCATTAAGCAAGGATCATGAATTGTTAAGCAAGGACCTCATTACAACCTTTGCCATTTTCCAACAATCAGTGGAAAAGACAGCAGGAAGTTGCAGGTCCCATGTAAGCAGTCTTGGCATGTTGGTAAGTGGCGGCTGTCAGGTGGGAAGGTTGTGTGGGTGGCTAGTGCAGCGTGAGAGGGGCTGGAGTGGTTGCTGCCGGGTGGGCAAGACTTACCATAGTAACTTGCAAGTTTCCCTGCCAGCTTCCCATTAATTTTGTTTGTGGAAAGCCGATAGGAAAGGTTGCAAACGTTGATCCCATGGCTGTGGGACACAGCAGCCATTGACAGTGCCAAGGTCACAGATTTTAGCCATGTGACAACGGGGGTGCTGGATGGCTGGAACTTAGAGGACCAATCATGAGTTCCACTTGTTCAGCACCATCATAACTTCAAGCAGTTGCCGAACAAGTGGTCATTAACCGAGGACTACCTATATTCCTAGGAAGAACAGAAGGAACGAACAGGTAAAGCTTCTTGGTTGCATCAAAAGATTTCAAAAGCAGACTGTGTGTTTAGAAGCTTGTGTGAGCTGTATAACTTGATATATCATTTCTGCCACTGCATCTCCCAGCACATCTGTGAAGTGTCACCTGCCCGTACTGAATTATTTATAGCAATGTACTGTTTTTGAGGAGAAAAGAGCATCTTCATGGATTGTGCATAAGGCTTACTTGACCTTTCAGGTGCTAGTCTAGGAAATGCTTAAAGCTAATGGCTTTCAGAGAATCAGATCTGTAGCCCAGCTGATAGCTTATTACTTTCTTCTGCCTAGATTCTGGAAATAGCAAAGCTTTATGGATGGATGCATTGCCTGGTTTTAGCTTTATTATTATTTTTATGTGGAAAATATTGATGTGGAGAAGCAGAGAGAAATGCACATAGCTACCTACGTATCTCATAAAGGAAACAAAAATCTACCACTTGGGTTTATAGTGAATCAAGAGAATTCAGACAGGATTGATGAATACTTGCTTCTCCACGATAGGTAGCGTTTCCCAGCCTGATGCCTTCCAGATGGCTGCTGAAGTGGGACTGAGCTCTTGCTTACACTGGAAAAAAAGAGGGGGAAACGCCTATTCAGTATCATTTTCTCCAGAGTGCTGTCAAGGTTCATCACTTTCCTATCATGGTTTTTATGGCAAGAGCTATTTGCGGAAGAAAAAGAAAACATACTCTGGTTTAAGTGCTGTGGAAGCCTTGTGATGGTTAATAGCTGAAATCTGCATTTTCGGGATGCTTGTATAAGAAGGGAAGATTAGTGTCTTTATATTTTAATTTCTTTCCCTTTCTATCAATGCGATGACCTAGAATATACTTTGGTATGCAACTAAAATAGCATCTATTGAAAGGATTGGCAGATATTTTTTAAAAAGGCGAATAGAGATGTATGCTCGCTGTATGTTTATTGTCATACTACTGAGCTAGTTTACTTCTTTCCTATTGATTATAGGTAATGGTTTGTGTTTATGTTGAAGCTTACTGTCATTATTTTCTGTACGGTATAAAGAAAAAAGACCGGCGGTGTTATGCCTTTTTTCAACCAACAGATGTGTACAGAAAAGTAGTGTGACAGTTCTGTAATATGTGGAATTTAGATTCCAGATTCTGAAACAAAATTGATTAGCCCTGTCAGATTGAGCATAAAAGCTGGTTCTGCCTTTTATAGCAATGAAAATGGCCTGTGGTAAACCTAATAGGAAAACATGCCTTATAAGAGTCTTGCCTGTTTTCTCCTTCTATTATCTCCAGGCAGCACATCCAATGGGAGCTGTATTCCAACTTACCTGGAGGGCAAGGATTTAAGAAAAGATGTTTAGCTTGAATTTGGCAGTAATGCATGTCTTTATAAAATTGGAGTAGCGACAGAGTCCATTTCAAGGCACCTTAGCAGAATCCTATCCGTTAGATTTGGCCCTGAATAGAAAATGAAATAGTTGGGAAAAGGTTTTCCAGGAAAGGCTTTGCATGCATCAGAAAAGACCCTACTCATCCTTGTAAATCTCTCCCCCAGGCTGTTGTGTTAATTGGGAGATAGATGTTTGTATAAAGTATAATGTCAATATTTGGGGGGGGGGTCTTTTTTTTGTGACAGGCTCTTTTGCCCATGACCTTGGAAAAGAAATAACTGGAAGATCAGGGGCCTGATGTCTGAACGTAATGCCACTTCACTTCCTTCTGCCAGCTCCGAGATTGTGCGGCTGGCAGCTGGCAGTGCTCTGGCTGTGTACTGCTTGTGCTGATAATAGCACAATAAATGGCAGTTTCTTGCTGTGGGACAACAACTTCTGTAGTGCCTGTGAGAGTAGGAGGAACAACCTAGTGGACTGGCAGCTCCATCTGTTATCATTGTTCTCTGCTGTGACTGACTGCTTGATTTAGGATAAATGGAGAACAAGGGATGACCAGTGGACAATACAGCTTCCCTTCCCCCTCCCCTCCCCCTTTGCTTCTGTTGCAGCTTTGTTTTAATTTAAGAGGGATGGGATGGGATGGAGAGAAAGCATGCTCCTCTGAGATACGGGATGCTCACATGATGCCATTAAATGGAGGAAGATGGGATTTTAATAAGCTTCTTGTAGAGGTATGTATGGGCAGCTGGTCTTGTTCTGAATGCATTCTTTGTCATTGTGAAGGATTAGGCGACTCAGTTACTTTCCTACTAAAAATTATAGTTGGGGAGAGGACCAATTCCAATGTACAAATCAAAGCATTTCATACTGTATGTCAGTAATTATTTATAGGCCCAGTTGAGATTATCATGACAGTCTTAAATTTTTGGGGTGGGTGGGGACCCTCCCTTCTTTGTGGCAGAAACAAACTGAAAACGTCTCGTGTCACTTTAGAATAAACAGTCGTACTTTGTTCCATAGGACTGGGGAAATTTTTAGCTCATTCTAAAATTGGTTAATACAAGAATATGAAACCATTGTATTATTAGTAAAGTTCCTTCATTCTGAATGCACAGAATAAATCTTAAACTTCTGAAACGTAAAGAGTTGCACGCTTCAAAAATGTTCTTGTCTGAATCGTGAGATTGCTTTTATTTCAGATCAGTAGGAAAGCTTAGCCTTTGTTTAGGGGGCTATAAAGCAAAAGGCAGATTATGTGAAGCCTAATCATTCAAGGAAACCAAAACCAAACACATAAACACTCACCCATGGAAACTGTAGCTTCCATTAACAATGTTTACAGTTGACACTAGGATCAAAGCTAATTTTCTTTCATTAAACAATTATTCCAGGAATATGCTAATAATCACCACTGACCATGAACTTTTCTAAGAATGTAGAGTCTCGCTGATTTTTTTTTAATGTACTAGTTAATAGGTAAAAGGTAACAAATAATAGTTCTGTTCTGGAAGCAAAGATTTGAATCATAGCAAATATATTGAATTGCTAACAACAGACTTGGTTTTTTTTAAAAGAAGCCTTATCAACAAATATTAATTATAGTTTTATTTGCATTTCAGCTGGCATAGAGTTAGCCTAGTGGAAATAGAATTGGGGTTTTTTAAACAGCAAAACATGAAGGATCTTCAGGCAGATGGATTAGAAAGTAAAATACAGTAAATATTTAATACTGATTCAATCCAGTATATTATATTTATTTTCAATCATCATTTTCACCTTCTCTCCTGCTGATGAACATGGTAGTTTTGAAACTATTGCAAAACCTGTTCCCTAATGATGGCTGCTAAGGGAGAATTGTATGTCTTTCCTTCCTGGTTAAGGTAAAGAGTTTAAAAACTGCTTCTTTCTGTATGAATTGGGGAAGCTTTAGGAATCTGATATTTTAAAATTGTAGTACAGTTAATAAATCTGCATGTCACAGACAAATGTGAAGGTCCTTCACTCACCGGGATATTTGCAAGGATCAAATCAACTTTTATTATGGTCACAGAACAGCACTGAAATTGAAAGGTGGCGTGGAGAAGTATAGTGAATGTGGGAGATTGAGCAGGTGGAGTCCAAAGGTGGGGTCAAATGCATCATCAGTTTGGAATCCTTACACAGCCACAAGAGACTTAAGTCCAGGCCTCTATCAATCTTGTTGACTCTTAATTACCACCAATTTGCCTTGACTGTTAGTATATCAGAGTCTTGTGTATAGGTAGCATGTAATAAACTTTTAGTGCTTTGAACTCAACTCCTGTTCCTGGTTACTAGCACCTGACAGTGAATAATGCTGGTGAAAATGAAATTTAATTCATTTCTTTTTTCCCAAATATCCTGACTTTTTAAACTACTTCTTTTGTATTTTGCATTACAAAATACTTCCAGTGGGACCGGAAGTTGGCAAATGGGCCATTTTCAGCCTCTGGAGGGGGAGGGGGTGGGGAGGCTGTTTTTGCCATCCCAGACACCTAGAAAGGCTCTGGAGGCTGGGGAGAGCAAAAAACAGGCCTACCATGCCATCACGTGCCGGGAGCGTGGGGAGGTCACGCGTGCAGGGGCAGGGTGCATAAAATTACGGGTGTGGGCACACGCACGTGACCCCACCTCCCCGCTCCTGGCACGCGATGGCAAAAAGGTTAGCCATCACTGCTCTATACAGTCAGTAAAAACAAGACCAGGAGCTGACTGTGGCTCAGATCATGAGATTCTGATTGCAAAATTTAGGCTTAAATTGAAGAAAGTAGGAAAAAAAACTAGGCTGCTCAGGTATGAATTAAATCATAACCCTGATGAATATACAATAGCGGTAACAAATAGATTTAAGGAATTAGATTGTGAAGTCAAATGGGCCTTAGGAAATCTGAGCAACAAGAAAGCTAGTGGAGGTAACAGTATTTCAGCTGAGCTATTCAAAATCTTAAAAGATGATGTAGTAAAAGTGCTACACTCAATTTGCTAGCAAATTTGGAAAGCTCAGCAGTGGCCACAGGATTGGAAAAGGTCAGTTTACATTCCAATTCCAAAGGAAGGCAATGCCAAAGAATGTTCAAACTATCGCACCATTGCACTCATTTCACATGCTAGTAAAGTTATGCTTAAAATCCTACAAGCTGGGCTCCAGCAGTATATGGATCGAGAACTACCACAGGCAGGATTTCGAAGACACAGAGGAACTAGAGATCAAATTGCCAACATACGCTGGATCATGGATAAAGCTAGGGAGTTTCAGAAAAACATCTACTTCTGCTTCATTGACTATGCTAAAGCCTTTGATTGTGTGGATCACAACAAATTGTGGCAAATTCTTAAAGAGATGGACGTACAAGACCATCTTATCTGTCTCTTGAAAAACCTATATGCTGGTCAAGAAACAACAGTGAAAACTGGACACGGAACCACTGATTGGTTCAAAATTGGGAAAGGAGTCCAGCAAGGCTGTATACTGTCGCCCTGCCTATTTAACTTATGTGCAGAGCACATCATGAGAAAGGTGGGGTTAGATGAATCAAAATTTAGAATTAAGATTGCCGGGAGAAATATCAACAACCTCAGATATGCAGATGATACCACTCTAATGGCAGAAAGCGAAGAGGAACTAAAGAGCCTCTTGATGCACTCTTGAAAAAGGAGAGTGCAAAAGTTGGCTTGAAACTCAATATTAAGAAAAGTAAGATCATGGCATCCGGCCCTCTCAATTCCTGGCAAATAGATGGGAAGAAATGGAGGTAGTGACAGATTTTATTTTCTGAGCTCCAAGATCACCACAGATGGGGACTTGCAGCTAAGAAATTGAAAGACGCTTCCTTCTGGGGAGGAAAGCTATGGCAAATGTAGACAGCATTCTAAAAAGCAGAGACATCACCCTGCCAACCAAAGTGTGTATAGTCAAGGCGATGGTTTTCCCGGTTGCAATGGATGGCTGTGAAAGTTGGACCATAAGGAAGGCTGAGCACCAAAGAATTGAGGCCTTTGAACTCTGGTGCTGGAGAAGACTCCTGCGAGTCCCTTGGACTGCAAGGCAATCCAACCGGTCAGTCCTAGAGGAGATCAACCTTGACTGACCACTCTTTAGAAGGCCAGATCCTGAAGATGAAACTCAAATACTTTGGCCACCTAATGAGAAGGAAAGACTCCCTGGAGAAGAGCCGAATGCTGGGAACGATGGAGGGCAAAAGAAGAAGAAGGGGACGGCCGAGAAGGAGGTGGCTGGATGGAGTCACAGAAGCAGTCAGCCTGAGCTTCAATGGACTCCAGGGTATGGTGGAGGACAGGAAGGCCTGGAGGAATGTTGTCCATGGGGTCATGATGGGTCAGACATGACTTCGGAACTAACAACAACAACAACAGGACTCTCTTGCTACATTTGTTAAGTGAATCACTGGAGTTGTTAAGTCAGTAATACAGTTATTAAGTGAATATATTTTCCCCATTGATTTTGCTCATCAGAAGCTTGCAAAAAAAATGATCACATGACCCAGGGACCCTGCAACCGTCATAAGTATCAGTCAGTTGCCAAGTCTCCTAACTTTAATCAGTGACCATGCGGCTGCTGCGACGGTCATAAGTGTGAAAAACAGTCATAAGGACTATCTGTAATGCAGCCCCACAAGATTGTTTATTATCATGTGATTTATATACTGTACATAAAATATGTTATATATTTTGTAGGCAGCCCAAGAAAACTCTTCACCCAATACAGCCCAAGCAAGGCCAAAAGGTTGTTCACACACACTGTGTAACTTGAGAGATGAAAGATTACATATTTAAAGTCACATAAATACTTCTAATGGATGGTGTGGTGTACAATCCTGGGAACCTAAGTTCAAAACAAATCCTTTTATTATGCTGAAACTATTATGATTAGATAAGCTTCTATCTGTTCTTTTCCTTAAATTCCTAGAGCTTCAACTGGTTATTTACTTACAGTGGATTTATTACCTTTAAGTATTTCTTTAAGCAAAATAGTTATGCCTGAGCTTGCAGATTATCTGGTAGCATGTCCTTTTAATCTTTAAGAGGAATTATGTTGTACTTGGCATTTTTGTTCACCTATTGAGCCCTTCCCAAGGACCTGAGGTAGGCAGATGTTTATAATAATAATAACAACACGGCATTGACAGAATCACCATCAGTTAATTGCAAAAGGCAGCTTTACTGGGAACAGCTTACATCCTGTGATGATACCTTTAACACCACCCCAGGTCCTTGAGAAGGATTTGATAAATGGACAGAAATGCCATGTCCAGTCCAAACAGCTGGCTGTAACGAACTGCAATAATAATCCGTGCTTCAGTCTGGAAGGAGGAGGGATGATTTTTAAAGCTTGTGCCTTCTGAATCCCCTTCCTCTCATTTTATCCATACTTTGAAATGTTAACATTTCTTAAGTATTCTTCAGTGGCTTGGATACAAGAAGCAATTAGGGAATGCAGCACGGCTGTGAGAGGAGTAACATAACAACACTAGAAATAACTGAGGAGAGCTGACATTTGGAGGGGTTCTCACACATTTATCGCTGGAGGGATATGGTGTTTATGGGATTGTTGGAAAAATAATGGGCAAAGCCCTCGCCATAAGCACCTCCATGTGAAAAAAATAAAAAAAAGCCCATCTAAGTACAGCCACAAGCTTTCGATCCCCTTTTCTCCTGGAGATGTGACAAAAAGGGCAGCAGCTCTGTCAGAGACAATTTCCCAAGCCATCAATTTCCTCCCTTCTAGCCAGGCAACTGCTCCCGATGACAAGGGCTGAAGGCCAGCGAGCTAGAGTAGAGGCATGCTTATCATGCTATGGTTTCCCGCTAAGTGGTGCCAGTCAGTTGCTGTGATTCTAAAAATGCCAGCAGCAGTAAATATACCCATTCCCTACTAAAAACAGTTTGTAGCCAAGCAGATAATACACTCAAGTCTTGACTGCTGGTGGTATTCGCGTTTACTTTTTCCCCTCCCACCTACCGGTCCAAAAGGCTATTCGTGGCTAGAATTCCCAATGCGCCCGATACATTTTGAGGCCAGTAGTTTTTTGCAAAGAGGCCAGGAATGATCTGTGGTGGTGCGTTATGGCAGTTGCACTCATTTTTATTTTCCATTCTAGGGGTAGAGACACCACCTATTAACTGTTGCATTCAATTTTCCACTTATTTGCTGTGGTGTGTTACCTGCTTTGCTTTCTGAGCTAAATATTTCTGGAATGCACCAGAAGGTGTTCCTGTTTTATTGGAGCTTCCAGTTGCTGCTCAAGTTCTGTTCCTTTTGCTATACTCCCTGAGCAATGCATGAATAAGCTGCCTTTGGAAGACTTGCAAATGAAGGTTTATTTCCTTACCCCCCCCCCCCACCCCTTCCCTGTTTTAGAAACCAGGGCAAAATCTGGTGTCTTGGCTTCTATTTTGGTACCCAGTATGTGTTTAGAGACATGTACCATTAACCATGAGATGTCATAGGTTTGAGATGAGTTGCTTTTTTTTTTCTGGAGGCTTATTATAATTGAGAAATACACTGTTCTTGTTCAACCTTGCGAGTGGAAGAAATGCATTCAGTGAGAATTAACACACGCATTAATGATTTGTTTCATTTTTATTCTGCTTTCCTTATGAGATGTACCTGCTTATAAGCTCGCTACTTCAATTCACCTGAGATCGCCATTTCATCAAATCAAATCCTTATGATCCTAGATAAACATCGCCACCATTTCTTTTTCACAGCATTCCAGCATTTTCTGTGTTGTGGAAGTGCCCACGAGCTGTGCAAGTGGGTTGTTGCCTTGTTACCTTGTGCCTTGTGCATTTTCTGAATTGTGAAAGTGCCTACGAGCTATGCAGTGGGTTGTTGCCTTGTACTTCGCATCTGCAGTGCCACTGTTAGCCTCTCGCAAAAGAATAATGATCTGAGGAATCCTTTCTAATGGTTTTGTTTTGCCTTCAGTTTCCTTGTTGACTGTTCAAACATCACTCAACCTATGAGAGAATTATTTTTGCTTAGGCAATAACATTAGCCAAACACATTATACCTTATTCTATTTTTTATCTCCATTAGGCCAAACAAGAAAGGCAGTGGTGCCTCTAAGATTACCAGTGTTGTCATAGAAAAAAAACCTAAAACATTTGGCATCTTTGTAATTAATTAATTATTCTCTAAATCACATTCAGGCAGTGGTTATTACGGATGCTAAAACATCAAACATGGTAAAGTACAGTAGCTCACACAGCACACTAAACAAAAAAAAGCTTTATGGCTTATTGTGATTACTTGGTTCATAGGGTACATTAAGCTATTAAAACGGTTGTTTATGGTTTAATGTGAAGATAACATATTAATTGTCAAGGAAAGGTTTAATGTAGCATGGGGAAAAAAGTACTTGTTCAAAATAAGGTTTCCTAAAGCATATCTAATACATTTTTATGCCTCTCTTTTTTAAGGAAAACACCCTCCATGATGTAATAGAGCATCTGATAATTTAAAAATATGTATATTGTCCCTGGTGTAGTTGGTACTAAATATGCCCCTCTGCTAACAGGTCTTAGTCTTAAACTTAATAGAAGGGTCTTCATTTCTTTAACAGTCTCCTGCATTTGTGACATATGTTGGGTTTTTGAGATAGAAGAATAGCCCTTGGGACTCATATTAGTCCTGGTGTGCCAATTGTGTCTTAAGAAATAAGTAATCAGGTATCGCACATTGTCACTTCCCTGGGAGAGGGAAAGTTGCATGCTAAGTCAAACTCCCCTGTGCATCAGGACACAACCCAGAATACTGAAGTAAAATAAAAGATTGAAGAAAAAAAATGGATTATTTGAGTGCTTTCCAAAGGAACTCTGAAACCTTGCTTAGTTTCTTCATTCTATTATTTAAGATGGGATGTATTTAGTGATAGCTTGAAACTTTGTTATCTTTCCACAAAATAACATTTCCGATCTTTTTTCCTTTTTGGTGTTTTGCAGATTTGTTAGTACAGTTCGGTACCCATCTGCATCTTGTATTAGTAAGCCCCTAAAGGTATTGCATAGTTGATTTAAAGCCTCTGGACACTCCTAGCAGGCATTAAGGCAGATGGCGTTTGTTCTGCTTTTCAGGTCCGCTTGCCAGAGGAGGTAATTTTGAAGGATTTGATATGTCAGTAAATGGAAGGGGAAAACTGGTGCTTTTGCCCGTGCCTGGGAAATGGGCCAGCCCTGCGTTGGCAGTGAAAGCAGCAAATTCATAGAAACTAACGGCTGCAGCTGAAAAGCTCTGGCAAGCCATTGGGTTCCTGAGCAGGGGAATAATAGCAAGAACCATAATACAGACAACTACACCTAAGGAAATAGAGGTTTTCCTGTTATTAATAGGGAAGCTTTGATTCTGTGTTCCATGATGGAGCCTCCATCCATTGCAATACCCTAACAGAACTTGAAAGCTGCTCAAAGAGCTGAATTACTTTGGGCTCATTCTCTATTTTGTATGCTAAATGTGCATTTGTTTGAAACAGGATTTAAACATTAGTTTCATCTAAAATATGGTGAAAATGGGTTCTGTCAATCTCTGTCCAGCAGGTAATACTTCCTAAACACAACACCCAGATACCTAAGTGTACTCCCAGTGTGTCAGTGGTTCTGCGAATTGATGTTCCTTTGTGTCATGCCAGTCTGAAAGTTTTGCAATGCAGAGACATTCTTGGCATTCCTGCCTCAAGTAGCAATTGCTGAATGAATCTTATATTGAGTAGCTTAATACATCCACAGTCCTCTCGATTCTTTCTAAGCCATTTAGAAGGTTAAGGTAACCCAGGGAAACATAACCAAAGAGGAGTTGTGTGTCTACAAAACTGACATTCAATAAATAAATTATTGTGCATTTTTTTGTATTCTTCTGATGTTTCCTGTATTTTTATTACAAGCAGTGTGTATAACATGCTTGATGGAGTTTCAAGACTTGCAATCAGGATTCATCTTGGATGTTATAAAGCATCATTCCCCTCAAATATACATGCTGTCAAGGGTTTCTGGGAATACTAATCTACAGTTGAAGAACATTACATTGGAGAAGGCAGTTTTAGAAGCATATATTCACCTTAACACATACTCCTGAAGTGGTGTAGGGCTTCCTGCCTAGGCAGGGGGTTGGACTAGAAGACCTCCAAGGTCCCTTCCAACTCTGTTTTTCTATTCTATTCTCCTAATAGGCTGCGGAATGGTCCAGGAATGGGTTGATAGTCTGATCTGCCTGGAGACTGAGTCATAATCTTTTGGCCACACCTCCATGTCGCTCCGTCAGGCCCCGGTTTTTTTGACTCAGTCATCTGACAGAGACATATTTGGCAGTTGCTCTTCAAATCAATCCATTCCTGAACCATTTCAACTATTCAGGTTTCTTTAATTGTTCATTACAAGATTTGCATGCTGGCCAGATCAGCCTTGGCTGGTTACACCGCTGCTGCCCTTGGAGGGGACCGCTAGGCCTTCTGGCCTTGGTCAGACACAGGCCATCGTCTACAGCACCCCACCCCACCCCCACAGCAAGGCTTACAACTTGCCGCCGCTGCTGCTCTCCTGAGCCACGCAGCGAAGACATCAGCTGTGAGGTGGTCCTTTTAAAAGTGCCACTGCCACCATTCTTCCAAACCTTGTGGTGAGGTTTTACAGCTGGGAGGCAGCTCAAAGGCCTACCGCCGTTGCCGCTCTCCCAAGCTGCATGGTGAAGTCACAGGGTTGGGAAGTGGCTCGTAGCGCCGCTTCCTCCATAACTGCCGGCGGTACCACTCTCCCAAGCCACGCAGCGAGGCTCCTCAACTGGGAGGCAGCTCTTAAAGTGTTGCTGCCACTGCTGCCGCTCACTGCAACCACACAGCAAAGAGGATTGGCTGCTAAGGCCCTTCATCGGCCTCCAACACCGCTGACGCTCTCCTTGGCCGCATGGCCTTTCTGCTCCCTGTGGGAGCATCACATAGCAGCCTCCGCCTCCGTGGCAGCCATTTTGGCAGCCGCATGAGGTCAGCCTACTACTGAGGAGCACCGGATCAGCCTCAGACTACACTTTTTGGCAAGTATTGCCATCGGAAAGAGGGGGGCCCCTTAGGAGCTAGCACCACCCAGGTTCACCCTGGATTAGCCACCCTGTGACAGATTAAAGGTCTGTCTTGAGTGAGCTGGTCAAATTGGTTTCCTATTGATCCATTCAAAATGGCAGAGGTCCCTAGGCCTCAAACCGATCCTGAGGCATCCACCAGCGGAAAGACTTCCTGCAAGTCTAAGCACGGCTGCAAAGCCTCTCAGCTCTCCAGTGCCAAACTGAAGGACCTGGAGTGGAAATAGAGGGCCTTGGAAAAGCAACTTTCACTGGCAGAATGGAGACAAGCACAATTGAAAACCCTGTCACAATGTAGTGTTCAGTCAGTTTCCCATCAACCACAACAGGAGTTGACTGCTCCCTCGCTCTGGGCATCGCTCCCAGAGGACGTAGGTGGGCTTTCTCCAGGCCCAACTCTGCCAACTACACAGGAGCATGCTGATAACCAGGATTGCTCTAAGAAGTGACATCCTTTTGCATGTTCCTCCCAGGCAGAGAACCCCAAGGTGGCTTCTGCCCCAGAGACTTCTGAACTCCAACTGGGTGAATTACCTGATAGCATCCAATCATTGGTCTCCAGAGCCGTCTCCAAGGATATTGGTACGGGCATTCAACATCACCGTTCTACCACCCTGGTCTCAGAATACCTTAGCCGGCAAGCTGATACATCGCCTTCGGCTAGTCTCACAGACCCCTCTCATTGCTCGCCCTCCCACTCAGGGGGCAGCATTGATCTGGTATCGGGGGAGGAGGCTCAGAGAGACCCTGATTTCTTTGATGATGATGAGAGCATCCTGCCTGACACCCCAGCTTTCACAGGGCTCTTACTGTCTGGTCTTTTCAAGTTCTTATTATACAAGGCAACAGCCACTGCCGACCTATAGGAGGACGAGCCCGCAGCCCAGCCCCCACCCCCAGGACGGGGACATGGGATATTTTCGGAGCCGGTGTCTAAACAACTATTCATCCTGGCGCTTAAACTTTTCATGGACGTCGTCCAAAACCAGTGGAACAATCCCGCCTCCCTTCCCACTCTCAGTGGAACAGATCAAAGGCAGTATAATATGGCACCGACCTTTGGTCAGATCCTGCAGGTCCCATCCATGGATGGTCCGGTGGCGGCCTTATTGTCCTCTTCGCCTTACACGGCAGGGGATCCCTCTGAAAACCTAAGGCCTGAGGATAAAAAATTCGATTTATCTTTCAGAAAGACACACCAGGTGGCCGCCTGGGCAATTAATGCTGCTACCGGGGCGTCTTTCTTCAGTTGTTCAGTTGTTGTTATGGCTGCAAGAACTCCAATCTAGATTACCACCCTCCGAGGCCCGGCTCCACCAGGACCACAATAAGATCCTTGCCGCCACCCAATTCTCAGCTGATGCAACCCTTAATGCTGCGAAATACAGCTCCAGGGCCCTGGCTTCAGCAGTCACCTCCAGAAGATATTGTGGCTCAAATCTTGGCCAGCAGATCTCAGGGCCAAATGGAGGCTGGCTTCAGCCTCCTACATGGGGACCAAATTATTTGGGGAGGCCCTTGACCCTCTTCTTGTGGAGGATAAGCACAAGGTCTTACCTTCAGCAGGTAGGAGGGTGGATAGGCGGGCTACTCCGTACCCCTTCCGATTCAACCTGGCAGGTATTCTCTAATTGGTGCGCTGCATGCTGTATTAACCCTGTCTCAGCTTCTGTTCCACAGGTGCTGGAGTTTCTTCAGGATGGCCTCAACAAAGGACTGGCTCACAACACTATCAGACGGCATGTGGCCGCCCTCTCCATCGTCCTGTCGAGCTCGGACAGGGAGCCCCTTGCTCATTACCCCATCATCTGCAGGTTCCTCTGGGGTGCCAGTAATCTGCAACTTCCGGTTGTACACCACTTTGCCCAAGGTCCTGCGGGCATTGACGGAGTCTCCCTTTGAACCTCTGAGAATGGTGAGTCTCCACCATCTCACCCTTAAAATGGTCTTCCTGGTGGCTATTACATCCGCACGGCGCATATCCAAACTGGCAGCTCTCTCGGTAAGGGCTGACCTGTCAAATTCCATCCGGATAAGGTAATATTGTGGCTCGACCCCTCCATTCCCAAGGTTAACTCCTGGTTTCACCGTGCCGAGGAGATCATCTTGCCTAACTTCTGTCCTTGGCCTTTCCATACCTTGGAAAAGAAATGGCATATCTTGGATGTGCAGCGAGCCCTCAAGGTGTACATTACACATACTGCGCCCTCCAGGAAGTCCGAGGATCTCTTTGTCTCATTCCAGCTGACGTCGATTGGCACCAAGGTGTCCTCTTTGACTGTAGGTTGCTGGATCAGGGCATGTATCGTCCATGCATATGAGACGCATGCACTGCCACCACCTGGGCGCATTACTGAACATTCTACTCGTAGTGCAGCGCTGCTTGGGACATGCAACTCTCCCTTGAGGAGATTTGCAGGGCAGCTGCCTGGACTTCTCCTTCGCCTTTCATCAGGCATTATAAACTGGACGTCTTCGCCTCTACAGAGGCATCATTTGGAAGGGGGGTCCTGCAACAGGTACACTTAGCTTTGAGTGCTCCAGGCCCATCAGCTTCCCGCCCTTAGGACAGGCAGCCTTTGGTATGTCCCAGTCCTAGACCATTCCGCAGCCTATTAGGAGAAGGGGCGTTGGTCCTACCAAAACGCTGGTTCTCTTCGGCTGCGGAATGGTCCAACCCCACCCTTCATCACATGGGCCTGGAGCTGGGGCTTTACTAGTGCTCTGGCTTAGCCTCTCTTTCAGGTATTTCATCGCCGAAAACTGGGGCCTGATGGAGAGACATGGAGGCGTGGCCAAAAGATTATGACTCAGTCTCTAGGCAGATCAGACTGTATCAACCCATTCCTGGGCCATTCTGCAACCGAAGAGAACCAGCATTTAGGTAGGACCAACGCCTATTCTATATTAATTATTTATTTATTTATTTATTTATTTATTTATTTATTTATTTATTTAATTATATTTATATACCGCTCTACTCCCGTGGGACTCAGGGCGGTGTACAGTCAAATGATAAAATACATATAATACAAATATTTTAAAGATTGATTAAAATACAATTAAGTAATTTGGTCTTGAACCTAAAATTAAAACTCTAAATTTATGAGATTTCTATTTCTTATTCTTATTCTATTCCTTATGCTGCATAAGCAAACATTTCAGTAGAAAGCGCAAATACCGATAAATTGTGACAATAAAATAGAAAAACTACAATAATTTTCTTACATTGTACACTTCTATAGACATGCATATTTCTTGTACACTTCTAATGACATGCATATTTCATAGAACACACTTATTGTATGAATCTGATTTACCACATTTTACTTGGAAGTAAATTCTATTAATTGTACTGAATACATATCTTGAATAGTGCAGTCATATGGGTATGGTTTTAAGTGCATATCTTATCTTTAGTATTTTCACTGAATTTTATTGTAGGATAAAATTGAGGACATGGATTACTGTTCAGACTACGTACCGCGTTTCCCTGAAAATAAGACCCTGTCTTATATTTTTTTGAACCCTGAAATAAGCGTTATTGGCCTTATTGCCATGCACTCAAAAGCCCGATCGGGCTTATTATCAGGGGACGTCTTATTTTGGGGGAAACAGGGTATAAGTATCTTTTATTTCCATGTGATTTATTCATCTTGGTTAATAATCTTCTACTAGTTAAAGAATTTGAAATGGAATGAATGTTTTCCTAAACTGTTTTCCTTTCTACTGACTGAAGCGCTGTGAAGGATTGCAGACAATGTTGTGCAGTGTGATGTTGTGAACATGCCAATACATGCTAATCTCTCTAATTGTAAAAATGTCTTGATATGCATATACCTAGCCATAATATGACTTTTTGTTTGGTGTAGTAAGATATAAAATGATGGTGCAATGTGTATAAACCATGCAACTCTTGTTCAGTAGATTGTAGTTTAAAATCTTGACTTGACGTTGTAAACGCAGTCTCAGTTCTCAATCATCTGCTTAATCCTTTGATATCTCCAACCTATTCAAATTGCCTGTCTTTCTCCTGTCATCCTATTTATTCCACCCCGTTCATTCATCATGGTGGCCTACAAAGACTTGTTACTATTTTAATACTGATCACTTGTTAAAACACTATTCTTTTTCTATCCTTAGTCTAGCTTAGAAATCACATAATTCTTCTAAGAAATACTAGAGCTTTATTGTTAATCATTTTAAAACTTTTTTCAACAATGGTAGGTCAAAGTTCTTAAAAACTGTATGATTCATTCAGAATTCTGGAGTCGACTGGATATGTTATCAAATACGGTTGGCATGTAGGTGAGAGGATAGTGGATTCCTCAGATTGGAAAAGAATTCCATTTTGCTTTATATCTCTCCTTTAATGGCAAAATCTGAATATCCTGTGGATATGAATGAGAGCAACAACTTGCTATAACTGTGAACCACATGCTTAGTTTCTGCTGTTCTTTGTTCATGGAATCATCCCTTCACATCTGTTGAACAGATGGAAGCTACTGTACTCTCTTTTCTTTTTTCTTTTCTGTGTGCTTTGGAATGAACTCCCTGCCATTTAGAAGTAGAGTTCTTTTTCACGGGTAAGACCGTCTAGGTTAAAAAGAATTCTAGCATCATGTAGATTTTTGTACCTCTAGTGAAACATGATAGATCAAGGAAGCTCTCTTCACAATTGCAAAATACAAGCTTCTGTCTTGTCCAAATCACTGTACTTAGGAGCAGCATCTCCTTTATTAGAAAAACATGGTTTATTCCTTGGTATAAAATCATGGAAAAAGCCTATTAACATTCTTTCCAAGCACTGGCTGTGCTAAAGTTCTCTGTGTTCTAATTCTAAAAATGCTTTTTACAGCCAGAGTGCGGCATCTTTCCAAATGTCCATGTGCTTGGATCCTTGCTGAACACGTCCATCAAAGAATTCTGGGAAGTATCTCGCAAGGAGCAAGTAAGGACCTATTGATGGAGGAAGGAGATGTGCAGACTGCTATACTGTGCAGACTGCTAGTGCTTAATCTAAACCACACCCAGATTCAACGATCAGGTTGCAAATATTACCCACCCACCCTCTGTGAACTAATTGAATGAAAGTTACCCAATGTCTTAAAGTTTGGGGATGTTTGATTTTATGTTATTTGCTTTGTTCTGGTTTTCCTTGCTAAATAAACCGTACAATGTACCATTGAGAGAGAATTGTTGGTAATGTGTTCCAGTCTATAGAATAACTAAATAACTATCCTAAACCTGGTGGCTTTGTTTCTGTTGGCTAAAAACTAGAATAGGTGGTGAGTCTCTTAGCTATATTTGTGTGACTGATTTATCCAATTAAATAAGTTATTGTAAAGAGTGTCTTGGTTGGAGTTGGAATTGTTGGTGTCTGTAAAAATCACATCTTTTATAAGTGCTCTGAGTTCATATTTAATTAATGCTGTGTGTGAGTGGTTACCCTAAATCCTGGTAAAAGGAATTCTATCAATAATGTCTTACTCCTAGCAATCATCTTGTGGTATTGCTAATGAAACAATAATGTGTAACTACATTTTTTGTTTTTGTTTTTTGTTTTGGCATTGAATCCATTGCCATTGATTTGCAAAGAAAAAAAAACAACAAGGAACTGAAACTATTCAAAAAGTTTTTGTTTAGTCAAATTGTGGCCAGAATTATGTATGCTTACTATCCAAGCACTTTTTGGGTAATTGATTGCCTGACCTAGGCATTTTTATAGCACTGTTTATTGTTTACATTTACAGATTTCTGTTTCATTGTATGCAGTAAATTTTTCAAATGATATTCTATTTAAGCAGAATAAGAATGGCATATCATATATTTGGTTTCAATAAAATTGGAACAGGCCAGATTTTCTGTTAGTCTGTACAAAACTGCAAATAATTATACCTTTGTTTCTTGGTTTGTGCTAAATGTATTTTGTCTTGCTGTTTTTCTGAGGAGCCAGAGAAGATTATAAAGAAGGAATTTGATGGCGTTGATTGTCCATTCTGAGAATAAAAGAATTGGAAAGGTTAAATGGAATCAATCAGCTGCAGGGGTACAAGGGTGGACCTTGACAAACTACCCACAAATTTCTGATCTTTTCCAGACTGGGCAAGTGAAATGGAAAAACCAAGCATATAGATGAATTATTCCATTTTGTATCTTGTTATATAATGGTTGTGTTGGATAAATTCCAAGGTCCAACATTGATGGAGTAAATAGCTTAGATAATGTAGGGATTCAATGTATTCAAAAAGTTCTCGAAGCAAGAAGGCAAAAAAAAAAATCACATTTGCTCATTCACAGCAGAATAATAACAGAATGTTGTGATTTTTCATATCCTTCCTTCCTTGCATCTTTTAATCATATCCAATAACTCATACATTTGGCAAATCTTGATCTTTAAAAAAGACAACATTCCTTTAGTACGTTTTTGTACAAGGTCCAGGACAATCCTGTCCTCCCTCCGTCTCTTAATATCTCAAGAATTCTAAAGCCTAGCTCCAGCTTTGGGACAAAAAGCAATTGCCAGCACTAAATTGGCAAGCCCATCTTATTGTGCTGTTCTGAAATACAGTAGTAGGCGGTGTTTGTTTTGTAGGGTTGGTTAGGAGCAAGACTGTGACAAATGTACATACCAGCCCTCTACAAGTATAGTATGCAGCTAACCAGGAAGAATTAGAGCATGGAAAAATTACAACAGGTGCAATAGATGCTTTTAACATAGTAAATCAGGAAGCAGCAATAGCAGAAGCTATTAAACCATACAGGAAAGAGTGAACTGCAGTTGCAGTGAGTCAAGCAGTGGATGATAATTGCAAATATTCCTATGTTTGACATTCTTTCTCCTGACTATAATTTTCCTAGTGGCATTAGCTATTTAGACTTCCGTAGCTGCAGAAATAAGCTGTGGTCCAGCTTCAAGACACTTAGGCTCCAGACAGAATTTCCATACATTCCTTAAGCAGTAAATAAAAAGTGCATGAAATTATCAGGTGAACCCTCTTATAGTTGCACTCCCTTCTACATTTGGATTATAGTTTATTGTAATAAATGTATCTTTACCTGCTATCCCTAAGTGATTTTTCCCCCAGTGCTGTTGTAACTTCAAACAGTCACTAAATGAATGGTTGTAAATCAAGGGTTACTTGTATGCCGTTATTCGGCAGATAGTTAGGCAACAACTTGTTTTATGTAAGGCTTAAAATTGCTGGCTGCTCTATGAAAATGTACATGAATTTGCTGATATACCATGTTCTGTTCTACTTATACTGACATTTTTTGAAAGAATAAAAATAGCGGTGAAGTGAATAAGCAAATTAGGTACCTTCTCGCATAATGACAAGGTAGAATGTCCTAAAGAAGAAAATTTTGAGGCGAGGATGCCAAGTTGCAGTGGATCTCATGAAATGGCTGAATGGAACCTGATTGACCGTAGATTGCAGACAGCAGAAGGAAAGTGTGTTTCATCATTCGTCTCATAATTATTTCTACTGAATTCCATACTGTGAGAAATGATAGTAGCTGCTAGTTTTAATGACTTTAATAAAGAATCAAACCAAATGAGAGAAGATAAAACCTGTTGGAGTGAGTGCTAACCTGTAGCCGGGTGGGAAACCAGCCTCCTCGTTTAGAATCCAACAATTGTGGGAAACAAGATATTGGACAAGATAGACTGTTGATCTGATTTAACAGAGCTGCTTTTGCAGTGCTGCATAAAAATGTAGTCCATCTCACCTCATCTCCGGTTCTTCTATATACATAGTCCTGAAATTTATTTTCTCTTTTTCCTTTGTCCTGAATTTATCTCTTGATATCATGGTCTATATTTTGTTTTTCTCACCTGTTTGTGGCAAATGTCAATCATTCAATCCTTCCTGGCTTTCGGTTTAGACAATTACAAAAAAATATGCACATTTCAGGGTGATGATTTTTTACCTTTTAGTTGCTAGTGTGTGTTTCTGTCCTCTCCATACCAAAAGGGGATTGTCATTAATACGGAGAGATGGTGATTCACGTGGGAAGGGTTGCACAGTTGAACATTTGAAATGGCTTCCTTTCTTACGGAGAGTGAAAATTGGTTAATGTGTAGAAAGGCTCCTGCTTCTCAGAAAGCTATAATTTGCTGTGATCCATGTAACTCCCTGTTTGCATTGCAAGCAAATAAGAAGTGCAAACATTACATTCAGAATTTGTGGGTGGCAAAGTCAGACACTGCAAACAAGTGATAAGAAAACTATCTGCAGCGAATTGCAATCAGACCATCTTTCTTCTGGGAGCCCCAAAGCTCTTTGTGATCCTATGGAAAAGCAACTCTATTTTTATTTGTTTTGGACACACTGTGACTGAACAACTCACATGAGGTTTTTGTGCTTGGTTGTTCTCTATGGTTAGTGGAGTTGCGCTATTAGTTTGTGAAATGATTATTCAACCATATTATATAAAGAGTTGGATGAGCAGACCTGCTGTAAATGATTGAGTCGGTGCTTTGCATATGTTGAAGCTGCAAATAATATGCCTCTCCAAATAGGGATTTATTTTTCTTTTATTTTTGTTAAACAAACCCTCTGGAATCAAAGAAAAACTGATTCTCCATTGTGGTGGAGATAGCATGCAGGAATGGGTAGACCTCATCTAAAGACAGAGGTGTTTTTGCTTAGGTCTACAAATTCCTGGATCCTTACCTCCATTGACTTGACAGAAGCTTACCTGCATGTTCCTATTTTACTGGAACACAGACAGCATCGCCGTTTTTCTTACGGAGGACAACTTTATCAGTATAGGGCCTTGCCATTTGGACTATTAGCGCGACTAGGGCATTCACGAAACTATTGGCTGCATTGGCGGCACATCTCCGGGCTCTTCCCATGCGTATCCAGTGCTACCTGGTCGATATCCTGATCCAGTCCGCCTCTAAGCCCCAGGTGAGTCAGGATCTCAGAATCGCCATCCAGGTGCTTCAGGACCACGGGTTTTCCATAAACACAACCAAGAGCCATTTGACGCCAACAAACAGGTTGCTTCATTTAGGAGCGGAAATAGACAACATTGTATGCAAGATACACCTCTCCCAGGAGTGCCAGATGAATATAAAAGAAGGTTGGTAGGTCGGGTCAGGAGGAAACATACAGTACCCCTGGCCACCCTCTCGCAGCTCCTGGGTAAAATGGTGTCCTGCATTTTCATCTTACCTTGGGCATGCCTGCACGCCAGGACTCTCCAGAGGAAAGGCAGGGGCAATTCCCCGTCCAAGGTCAGGGTACAACTGGAGGTGATCCGTTCCTTATGATGGTGGGCTTCCCGGGCAATTTCAAAGGGAAGTTTCTTCAAAGAACCAGAACACCTGATGATTACGACAGATGCCAGTCTCTTTGGCTGGAGAGCACATCTCCAAAATAGGATGGCCCAAGGACAGTGGTCACAGGCAGACCTGGGCCACAATATAAACTGGCTGGAACTCAGGACAGTACACCTAGCCCTCAAACAGTTCCAGGACATGGTGTCAGGCAGACATGTCTTAATTCTGACCAACAATATGGCCACTAAGGCACACATTAACTGGCAGGGAGGAACCCACTCCAGGACCCTTATGAGAGAGGCAGAACGACTATGTCTCTGGGCAGAGAGGCTCCATTTGTCGCTAAGGGCGGAGCATATTTCAGGGGCCACAAATGTACAGGCAGATTGGCTTAGTAGGGCCACAGTCGATCATTCGGAGTGGTGCCTGCATCCAACTTTGTTTCAGGAGCTGACGGAGCGCTTTGAATGGCCAGCCATGGACCTCTTCGCTACCCAAGACAATGCCCAACTACCAAGTTTTTTTGCGAGGTTTGTGGTACTGGGGGCGGAAGGGATCGATGTGCTTCACAGCCCTTAGCCATGGGAACTCCTATATGCCTTTCCTCCCCTTCCCCTCATCCTGAGGGTTATATGAAAGATTTTGGTGGAAAGGGCAGAGGTGCTGCTCCTGGCACCACACTGGCCCAGGCGACCATGGTTTGCTGACCTGGTCACTCTGTCGGTGACCAGCCCTTGGAGGATACCACCGGACAGTCTCCCTCAGCCAGGGAGCCTTGGTCCACCCAGACCCACAATGGCCACAGTTGACCGCCTGGCGTTTGAGCGGAGGTCTCTGAGCCAGGACAATTACTCCCCCAAGATGATAGACACGATACAAGCCTCCAGGAGACCTTGTGGTGCTATTTCCACCACAATGGAGAAGAGGCATTGGTCTTACCTGATACGCCCCTTCTCGTTGGGTGGAGATAGCATCCAGCCCTACCCTAGAGACCATCTGGTCCTTGGTTCAATGGGGAGAACATCGGAACAAGACACATCGAGTTTGTCTCTACACCTTCGCCAAAAGCTGGGGACCGTTGGTGAAGGAGGCGTGTCCTCACAGCTTTGGCAGACTCAGTTCAATCGACTAGCAGACGAGGTCTACCCATTCCTGGATGCTATCTCCACCCAACGAGAAGGAGCGTATCAGGTAAGACCAACGCCCCTTCTAAATTCCCAAAATACATTTTTTAAACATCTCATCGTGTGATCTTGAGAGATTAAAAAAACTTTGAAATATCCATATTAAGTATTTGTTCAAACAACATTTGTACAGATAAAAGTTAGTGTCCAGTCCCAGTGACGAACAATTGACTTGCCTAAATTAATGTAACTTCTACAACTTGTGATCCTTTGACTTCCGTGTCTGACCAAAGACTGCTTCATCAAGTGCAAGTCAGGATTTCATGGTGCCAGGATATCAGTATCCTTATCTCAATAACTCGGGACTCTAAAGTTGATTGAAGTGCTGCGATATTTACCAAAGCAGATAAAGAGTCAAGGTACAAATTCCTATTGAGCAGTGAAACTAAGAGGAGATTCTTAAAATTTTTTCTTTTTCTTTTTTTCTTCTTTAATTTAAAATAGTAAAAGTATATAGATTAGGATGGTGAAATGGTATAGATGCTCTTCAAGGCAAACTTCTGGTAATCATATGAATGTCTTCATGCAGCTTTTTGGGTGACAATATTGTCATAGTGCTTTCTTTAATTATCCCTTTTTTAAAAAAAAAAACACGTTCCACTCTTTCCCACAGCCCAGGAATTCTCTCTTGATCTTCTATTCGAAGATAGACTTAATCTAATTTCCAAGCCCAGTAAAGGTCATTCAGGATGATGAATACTAAAACCACCATTGTGACTTGCTTAAAAGAGGGGCAGATTATACAAGCTTTAATGTTTGGACATAGATTAAATGGAGAAAATTATTTACTATACTGCATTGGTCTTTCCTCTTCCATGGTTTGAGTTAAATCAGTTCTTTAACTCAACTCAACAGTTCTAATATAAAATGTCACTATCCTGTTAAAATCTCTTTAAAATTAAAAAAAAAAAAATTAAAAGTTTAGTGAATATAAAAATCTATCCTTAACCCATATAGGGACCCCTGACACAGTGACGCATGTCAAAACTTTTGCTATCTGTAGATATTTCAGAGCCAAATAAGAGAAATAAGGAGAAATTTTCCAGTGCGCTGCTCTGATATTCCACGTATAGGGGTTAATCTCTCATCTATTTGCTCAAGACTGAGTGTAATTTTTTACTTTTCCATGACCACACCTCCTGTTTCCTGTGGTCTTCAGTCTTTTTCACTCAGTCTATCTAACAAGACCTGAGTTCAGCTCTCTGGCAAATAGATGCTAGATTAACTTCTTTCTTTTGTTTTGTTTTCTATTGGATTATTTTGTTTTTAGTTTATTTTTACTTTTACAAGTTTCTGGATTTCTGGAGCTGCGCATCTGGATGAGGTAGGAGATATTGATCTCCTTAGCTGCTGCTGCTGGGTTAGACATCCCTGGGAACTCCAGGTTGGCTGCCCCCGCCCTGGTTGTTTGCTAAGGCAGCGTCCTGGAGTTGTGTCTCGTTTTGGGCGCCTCCCTGGTTAAATTGCCACTGGTGGGTGTGTGAGTTTGCTGGTCGGCCAAATGAGCTCCTACCACCATCGCAGCTCCAGTTTCTTTGAGGCAGCTCCAGAGTCACTGACCGGGACGCTGGTGCAAATTCTGATGACCAGGGACAGCTTCGCAGTGCTTGGGAGGATCAGTTGGTCTCCACACCTATTTCCTTGCCGCAGGACTGCAGCGGCGAATTTTAAAAGGCATTTCCGATCGCACCTGCCATTTTTGGGAGCATGGAATGGTTTTGGGCACCGAAAAACAGTTGAGGCTGTTTGCACCGGCACAGAGGAGTCCTCCTTGCTTGCTCCCGCCATTTTGGCAATTATCTGGGTGTTGTTGGAGCGGAGAGAGCCTGAGGTCCCTGGTGTTATTTGGGGCGGCTGGCATAACCTTTGGACTGGCGAAGCGGCATTTTATGGGTCATTTGACTCGGTGCCTAATTTCCTGATCAATTTGTGCCTGGAGCTTTCTGCTAGATGTAAATCTGGCAGTCTGTATTCAGTGATTGGAGCAGCTTCTTGCAGGACAGGTTTGCCTGGGAGCAACATGGTCCTTGTATACTGTGATAATTAAGCCCAGCCACCTTAATATGCTGACATAATCTGTATTTTGATTGGGAATTCCCTTGACATAATTTGTCTGGTTACAGACATATTCCTTGAAGGAATTTTCTCTGGATTTATTGAGAAGATGTTTTTTTCTATAGCCCTTCCATTTTCTACTTATCATGTCTGATTCTGATTTATCATCTGACTTGGAGCATGCTCCCAGCCTCCAAAAATCCATAAATCCACATGGGCTGGATCTAAATGTGCTGCCAAATCTACTAGAAGTAAGTCAGCCAAAACTAGATCTTCAGGAGGATCTGCAAAGCGATCTGCAGTGGCAGACAAAGATGCTAGCAGGCACCACAAGGCCTTGGAGAAGCAATTTGATAAGGCACAGCGCACTGCTTTGAGTGCAGAGCACATGCATGCTTCTACATCTGGAGCCATCTCAGCTGCTCCAGCTGTTTTTCTTCCATTACAATCTGTTGCAGCTGCTAGTAGCCAAGGTTGGGCGACATCTGAGACTGGTGTTTCTTCTCAGCCATTACCTGAGGTTGTGCATGCTGATCCTGTGCAACACCTGTGGGGAATATTGGTCACTTGGCGCCAGGGTGTCAAGCTCCTGAGGCCACGTTTACTCCGACAGCAGCAGGGTTACGTATGGAGGAAGGGTCTGCCTCTGATCAACCCTTGGACATTCAGGCTTTGATTTCTGACACCCTATCCAAGATGTTGGTAGCAGGGATTCAGCAAACCAGTCAGTTGCCTTTGATGGCGACCAGACCTTATCAACAATTGCATCCTGCCTTGGCAGGCAGACCTGCATCTCCTTCACAGCACGACTCATTCAGCAGTGAGGCGTCATCGTGAGGGGATGATTGCCCGGACGATCTGGAATTTTCGGAAGATGAAGGATTGCGGCCAGGTCTTTTTTGCCCATCACTTTTTAAGTCTTTACTTCATAAGGCTAAGGTGGCGACCAATATGGGAATTGTTGAAGATCCTCAGGACCAGCGTCAAGAGGTTGGCCCATTCTACTCACAGCGTGGCCACCACGGCTGCTTGGGCCACTCAAGCTTCGGTTTCGGACATTTGTAGGGAGGCCACATGGTCGTCATTGTCATAATTCATGAGACATTACAAATTGGACACTTTTGCCTCGGCGGAGGCATCTTTTGGAAGGAGAGTTTTGCAAAGTGGTTTCTACCCAGGACCAGGGGATCAGTCAGGATCCCACCCAGTGTTCATAAGCTTGGGTATGTCCCATACATGGAATATCGGAGCAGCACACTGGAAAACGGACGTTGACTTACCTGAACATCCATTTTCAGTGTGCTGCGGAGATATTCCAACCCACCCAGTAGGCTGCCTGACCCTGGCAGGGGTGGGTGGTTTTTCTTTTGTCTCCTTCTACTACAGATTCTTGGATGACTGCACCTTCGTGAAAAAGAGTGAAGACCACAGGAAACAGAAGGCGTGGTCATGTAAAAAGAAAAAAATTACACTCAGTCTTGAGCAAATAGATGAGAGATTAACCCCCATACGTGGGATATCTCCACAGCGCACCGAAATTGGACGTTCAGGTAAGTCAATGTCCATTTTCTGACAATAAGAACAATCAACCCATGGAACAGAAGTTACTTTCAGAAGTTGTGGGAGCTTCATCACTGGAAGCTTTCAAGAAGAGACTGGACTGCCATCTGTCAGAAATGGTGTAGTAGGGTCTCCTGCTTGAGCGGTGGGGGTTGGACTAGGTGATTAAAAGGTCCCTTCCAACTCTGTTAATCTGTTCTGTTATTAAATGTAATAGGTGCCCACAAGGAGCCCTGTGCCAGTAAAGACCTAGAGAGAACAAATTAGAATGCAGCCTTGCTGTAAACATTAACCCACATGCCACGTACAGGTTGGAGGAGAATTTCTAAAATACTTAGTTTTTGTAGGGAAAGAAGTTTGCAGCTCTAACGTCTAAGTAGGCAAGACAACATAATTTCAGAACTGTTTATCCCTCCGGCAAGAAAAGACATCTTCTTTCAGTCTATTAATTATTAAAGCCTCTAACTTGTTATGATATGCATGCCCCAGTACTTGCAAGTTGTATACTTCAGAGGATGGAGTTATTCTAATTTTCTCCCCTTGGAACTATTTTCTGCAGTTAGTTAGTTTCTCATTGCACACATAGTTCTAGGTGGCCAGTTAAGGAAAATGGAAGGATATGTCATAGTATCTCAGTTGTACAATCTACTTACACATAGAGTGGGGAGCAGGAAGCTTCACCCTTCTTTTGCCCGTCTTAAATAATCTAAACACTGAGATTTATTCTAAAGAGGACGTTTCCTCAACTTATAAATATCTCAGTATTCTGACCAGTTGAACATTTCTCATGCACATCAGTCCTGTTTCCTCATTGTTTGCTATCCCACCAAGATCAATAAACCATGCTTTTCTCTTTAGTTAGCAACATGTCTATGCATCATAATTGGAAGCAAATCCCCAGCTTCACTTTGAAGCATCAACTATGATTTGCTATTTTGGATACAGCTGGGAAGGGGAAGTGAAAATAAGAACCAGTAGAAAGAGCTCACCACAGTTGCCATGGACGGCCTCACACTCACCCTGCCAAACATATTTATAAAACCCTGGTTTTATGTTTGGAAAATAGCTAATATAGTATAAGCTTCCAGCTGCGTAAAGCTTTTCTGAAGTAGAGAATGAATTAATGGGAGAGGTGAGTACAGTCCTTTTACTCTCAAAAAAATACTTGATAGTTAAAGAAAATGGAAGACACAAGAAATAAGAAATGCATGAAATTACATTGTACTCTCCAGCATACAGACGGTCCTCACCATTGAGCCCAAAATTTATGTTGTTAAGTGAGAAATTTGTAAAGTGAGTTTTGCCCCATTTTACGACTTTTCTCGCCACATTTGTTAACTGAATCACTGCACTTCTTACATTAGCAACACGGTTGTTAAGTTAATTAACCTATTGATTTTGCTTGTCAGAAAGTTGCAAAAAGGTCTCACACAGTGGTGAAATCTAAAATTTGTTACTACTGGTTCTGTGGGCGTGGCTTGGTGGTGGGTAATGTGACTGGGTGGGCGTGGCCAATTTTTTTTCCCTTTTAAAAGCATTTTTTTCTACAACCTCTTCGGCGAAGAGGTTGTAAAAAATGCTTTCAAAAGGCTCTGACCGATCCCAGCTGAGTTGCCTGATAGGCAGAGGCTTTTCTTCTTTTAAAAACCTCTGCCAATCAGGCAACTCAGCTTGGATCGTCAGAGGCTTTTAAAAGAAAAAAAACCTCTGCCAATCAGGCAACTCAGCTTGGATCATCAGCTGACGATCCCTTTGATGATCCGAGCCGAGCCGCACGATCATCAGAGGGTTTTTTTGTTTTGTTTTTACTTTTAAAAGCATTTTTTCGGCCTAAGAGGTTGTAGAAAAAATGCTTTTAAAATGCTTTTAAAAATTAAAAGAAAAAGCCTCTGATGATTGTGCGGCTGAGCTGGGCATGGGGGGGGACAGGGATTTTTGCTACCGGTTCTCCGAACTACCCGCCTCCATCGCTACCGGATCAGGCGATCCAGTCCGAACCGGGAGCATTTCACCCCTGGTCTCACATGACTCCAGGACACTGCAACTGTCATAAATGTGTCAGTTGTCAAGCATCCGAACAAAAATCACATGACCATGGGGATGCAGCAAAGGTCGTAACTGTGAAAAATGATCATCAGTCACTTCTTTCAGTGCCATTGTAACTTTGAATGGTCCCTAAATGAACTGTTGTAAGTTGAGGACTACCTATAGTTAATGGAGAACAAATCATAAAAGAAAGTTTTCAAGTATTAATTTTGTAGAACTAGAAAAAGAAGATTCTTTCTAGAAACAGCCTTCAACCTGTGTTCATAGTGGATTAGTCTGTGTGACTCACTTACAGCCAGTCTGTTCATCACATTTTATCTTTTGTGCTGGGTTAAGCTCAGCTTGAAACGGTTAAGCCACTTTTGAAATATAAATTGGATTTTTTTTTTCTTTGCTCGTAATCCAGTGATGATTTCTTTTAAAAAGCCAGAGTTAGAGACAAGGCGTTAAGCCACCCCGTTTGTCCTGCCTTTTGAGGAATTGCATCCAAAAGAAGTAGTTTTGTGCTTATTTTGCTTTGTTTTTACTGTCTTTCTCCATCTCTTTGATTTTCCCTGGTGGTGTTCGATAACATTGAACCAGTACTCACTGTAAAATGTATGTTCTCCAGATGTGCAGCTACTTTCACACTGTTCCTTTAAGTCTTAAAAGCAACGGTTATGGAGCAATGGGTCTTATAAGCAAGGAGGACAAAGAACAACATTTCAAGGAAGATAATAGCCCTTCCAGGAGAGTCCAAACAAACACTTTAAATGTGTACAATTTTAACTCATCACAAGACAGAGGGAAAGATGGCTCTAGTTCCTGATAAGCATATGTGGTTTCTAGTTGCAGCAACTAAGAAATCACCCCAGGGCTTTTAGCCAAGCTTTAAAAAGAATCTGGAGGCCACACCCTGGATACACACAGATGGTTGAAATAGTCTTTGCCTTGCTGAAAGTTTGCAAAATGATCACTCTCTAGTCATGCCAATTTAACTGAAGACTGGTCCAAATATGTTGCCTGAAATGACCTTATCATCCCTAAATATGACAGCGGGTCTCTCCAGATACATTCCTTGTAGCGTCTGCAGATGGACCAGCTAGGGCAGGGGTGTCAAACAGGGCCGCATCAGGATTGTGTATGACCTCGGGGGGGCCAGGGTGGGTATGGCCAAAGTGGACATGGCCAGCTCGACGTCACTCGTGTCGGAGGCGCCTGTGTTGGCCCGAGTGCTCTGCCAGCGAAAATGAGCTTCTGAGCTCTGTTTTAGGCTGGGATGGTTTCCTGCAACCCTCTGCCAGGGAAAACTGAGCTCGGGAGGTCTGCCTGCGGCTCTTGCGAGCTTCGTTTTTGCTGGCAGAGGCACCATGGGTTGTTTCCAGGGTGGCCCCACGGGCTAGATATAAACACCCTGCAGGCAGGATCTGGCCCCTAGGCCTTGAGTTTGACACTCCTGAGCTAGGGAGAATGTTGGTAATGCTAAGGTGGTAAAAACATCATGGGCCATATCTTGTAGATTTGAATAAAAAGCAAACGTTTTTTGTAATCTCTTCAATGTTGTCTTTCTGGAGTTTTATATAGGAATGTCATAGGTAAAGGTAAAGGTTCTCCTTGCATATATGTGCTAGTTCCCGACTCTAGGGGGCGGTGCTCATCTCCGTTTCAAAGCCAAAGAGCCGGCGCTGTCCAAAGACGTCTCCGTGGTCCTGTAGCTGGCATGACTCAACACCAAAGGCGCACGGACCGCTGTTCCCTTCCCACCAAAGGTGGCCCCTATTTTTCTGTTTGCATTTTTTACCTGCTTTCGAACTGCTAGGTTGGCAGAAGCTGGGACAAGTCACGGGAGCTCACCCCGTTACGTGGCACCAGGGATTCGAACCACTCGACAAGCTCAGCGTCTTAGCCACTGAGCCACTGCGTCCCTAAGGAATGTCATACAGCCAGCCAATATTCAGGTCTCAGCTTTTCATTTATATCTGTATCCACACATACTATACATAGACACACATTGGCAGTTTACGTGCCCATATTTAACTACGATTTGCAACAATCTGTTAAAAATTAATAGGACTCTGTTAATTAAAACTAAATTTTGGACCTTCCTTATGTAATATTAATAGCAGTTTTATATTAAGTTACATGTTTACATTTACTTGTCAGTGTAGTTTACACAAAAAGTATTGTAGGCACCTTTTACTGTTTGTATATTGAACTATATTTACCGGTAATTCAACACAGCTGTTAGAATATGGATAAAAGAGAGTATCAAGATTCAGTCACCTCAGCGCTAATTGCTTTTGCCTTTATTAAGTAATATTTACAAGCTATTTAATAAAATGAGAAGTGCTTGACCATCTTGGCAGTTTCTGTAAGGAAGTATTATGACATTGGAGTCCCTGTAATAAATATGTATAGAGAACTACTACATACATTTGATGTGAATAATTCCCCATCTTGTTTGTGATGTTTATTATATGAGAAGGAAGAAATGTATCCTCTTAAAACATAAAGAGATGTTTTAACTTGAGATGTGGTGGAAGTGTTCGCAGAGCCTGCTGTAAATAAGATTTAAAAAGGGTAACTCTAATGTCAAGGGTTGTACATTTGTGGTTTGGGGAGAAAGTGTTTGCCAGCAAAAGAATCTACGAAGGCAAATGTTGTTCTGTATCCTTTTAAAATAGAAGCACTATGTTTAAAATTGCACAGTAAGATGATGTTGCCACACATAAGAATTATAGTACAAGGTATTCTTGGCAATGACAGTTGGAATATGTACATCTTAAGACACAGCTTGACAGAGTCAGGCACGGCTCTTGTACCACCCACAGGTGCTGGTGTGATAAGACATCTTGTCATCATGTTCTGTATGTGAGCTACATTTAACTTTTAATTGAATGGAAGGGGCGGGGGGGGGAATGAAATTTTGCCATGAGCATTTTTCACATTGCAATACACATTGTATTCACATTGTGAATAAAGTTATTGAGTACTTGCAGTTCCTTATGGATTTGATCACGACTTCAAAACTAGCAGATTTTTGGGGAGTGGGGTATCCATATTTCAGTAACCATCATGAAATGATCAGCTTTTCATTTACTTCTCGCCAGTACTAGTATTGAGTGATGATGTGCCACATTCTTGCCTGTTTTAGGTATCTCCCCTGCCTGTTGCTGTAGCTAATATTTTAAACTTCATGATTAAAAAAAATTGCAGAAGCTAAGAATTGTTAACCTCCATGGCAAAATGTACTCTGTAATCTCTTTAATGAGAAGTAATATGTACATTATGTCACCAGTATGCTAAATTGATATTATATGAGGGTTAGCATTCTTAAATATACCTTCTCGATTAGGTATAGTCTGATGTTCAAACATCAGACTTTCCACGGGGTAACTCTCATTGTCACAAGTGTCACAGCTAGGTTCTTTGATTTAATAAATTGGCTTTGTATTAAATAGAGAAAAATATATAAGAACATGAGAATATTGATCTCACATATCTGTAGGGGACTAGGTTCAGAGGAGGCAATGTAAATATTTGGTACTGGAGATACATTTGGTGCTTTGATGTTTACTTAATCTTGAAATGCTCCCATCTAGTTCTTGCAGAGAGCAAAGGGTATCATAATGCCCTGTGCTTTCTCTCCCTTCAGTTGGCTATAACTCACATTAAAGTTGAAATCTAAAAAAAGTTGCAGTGAATTGTTAGAGCACTGCAGCAGAATGCAAATTATACATATATGCATATGACAGCTTAGACATGTAACAATTCCATTTTGCATCCTGCAGCCCCATGTCATCTAGATGAGATGGGTGACACACAAACCTAATATAAATAAATAACTGCCATTTAAGAGGAAGAAAGAGAAGGGTGGGGAATGTTTATTTCAAGCACACTGTAACAGCAGCTGGATAACTGCCAGCCTATACCACTTCCAACCTCCCCCCTTTTTTTTTGCCATCCCCAGAGCACCCTCAAATCACATCACCGAAATATAATGGCAGTTAATAACCAATTATTAGCAACATAATTTCTAGCCAACATTTGGCAGAACAAAAGGAATAAGGTATACTAATTATTAAAGTTAATTTACAATCCCATAGGTGCCTGCATTTTGTGTCCGTAACTGCAATTTAATAAAAAGGTACATTACACTTGCAACCAATATTCTTCATGAAAGATTTCAGCATCAATGTTTAGTAAACGCTGTGTCATTTGATAGCCCCCTTTAAAAATAACACCATTTCTCTAGAACCGTGATGGCGAATCTATGGCACGCATGCCACAGGTGGCAGGCAAAGCCATATCGGGCACGCGAGCTCAGCTCCGGCGTGCATGCGCACACTGGCCAGCTGATTTTGGGCCTTTTGGGCCCACTGGAAATTTTTATTTATTTTATTTCGAATTTATATACCACCCTTCTCCCTGGGGACTCAGGGCGGTGTACAGCCAAGTAAAAACACATAATACAAACATTAAAAACAACTAAAAGGAATATCTCAATTGGCCCAAGATTTAAAAAAGACAAACCAATTTAAAATCATCTAAAAGGATTTGTTAGGCCAGCCTGGCTTGTTGGAAGAGGAAAGTTTTAAGGGCACGGCGGAAGGCACAGAATCAGGAAAAGGCTGTTTCCGGCCTCCAGAGGGCCTCCAGGAGACTGGGGAAGGTCATTTTTGCCCTCCCCAGTCTCCTAGAAAGACTCTGGAGCCTGGGGAGAGTGAAAAACAGGCCTACCTTGCCATCGCATGTCAAAAGTGGGAGCGTGGGGGAGTCACACACGCATGCACGGGGGGGCGGGGCGCATAGAATTATAGGTCTGGGCACGCACACGAGCGACCGCCTGCACTCCCCCCACTTTTGGCACGCAATGGCAAAAAGGTTAGCCATCACTGCTCCAGAATTTACTTTTGCAAGTGCTAATATGAACCTTCTATTTATTGATTGATTGATTGTTTGTTTGTTCTAGAATACAGGGGCGAAAGACACAAAACAGGGAGGGAAAGAAATGGAACAGAAAAAGACAAAAATGTGTACAGAAAAGCAGCTCAATTTTTAAAATACAATATTAAAGGTGGATTAAAGCTTGACGTATTTTTCCATCAAAGATCATAAATGCCAGCTGAGAGAATTCAGTATAGACATGACATAGAGCACTGTTGAGGTGTTGCTTGTTTAATCAGAAGTTCTTCATTTATTGTAGGACTTCAAGAAAGCAGCAGGTCCTTATCCTGCAGGATTACAGATAGTTCTAAAGAGGTCACAAACTTTCTCTCACAACTACAGCTTTGTTTAGATAAACACCCTTTTCTCATTTGCAGTTCAGACTCTTGGTTTAAGGCAGAAACTTGATCAATTATAGACGAGCAACTCGCTTTCCTTTTCTCCCCTTCAGATGTACATTGGTCAGCAGCATGTATCATGTCGTAAATTTTTTAAGAACTCACTCTCTCTCCGCTTTCTCCTCTTCTCCCCCCCCCCCCTCTTTTCAAAAGCTGCAGGGAGCTACCTGCCATCCCCTTTTCCTCCTGTGCCCCGACAGCTGATAAATGATAGTACATTTGTTCCACTGCAGAGTGAAATATGAAATCCCATAAAGGCGTCTCACTTATTAGATGGTTCTCAGCAAGCTGCTTATTATGCATTGTGGCATAATGCAGATTACAGACGTGACCAAATGATAATTAGCAAAGCTGGAGCAGCAATTAGCGTTCTTCTGCCGAGTACTGATTGCCTTTCATAGTAGAAGAGCAGCTGAACAGTTTGCAAACCTGCAACTTTTCTGACTCTTAAACATTTCAAGAAGTGCCCCAGCTCTGCCTCCAGGGAAGTGTTGTGGTGAACCAATTTCCATCTTCCAAGACAAATTGACTGTCCCTAGCTCTTTGCCAAAATGTTTTGCTGTAATACGTGAGAAGGAAGGAACATCTGCTCGGGATTAGAGAATAAAGATTTCTGGAGCAGCTGATTAGGTTCCTTTTCTTCTGTCCCAAACAGCAGGCAGAAGTCTCTCCTTTATTCTCTCTGGTGGTAAAACCTTGACCTTCAGCTGGCAATGTTGGGACTCCACCTACTATCCCCTTATGAGAGAATCAATCCAGTATGTAGCGTTAGAATCAAAAATTACTTCCTTCAGTTACTATTGTCAGAGCTGCTTTTTAAAAAAAGAAGGGAAGTAGTTTGGTATCTTTGATTAATACAGCCTTCCTTCCCCTGGAAACCCTCGTATACATGGACTGTTAATACCTTATTGTACTTGTTTGCGTCACTCCGGTTGTGTTCTGTTAAATTTTGCTGGACATTGATCAAATAAATATGGATTGACTTCTGTTTCTGGAATCTTAGCAATGATAAAGCCGTAATAATGTGTTGCTTGTTTTTTGGCCTGGCTGCCTCCACCGCTCTTGTGCTTTTTGTGCTGGGAGTGCCTAGAATTTCTGCTTAGCTGAGAACAGGGCACCATGTTTATCCTTCATTCCTTGTGCCAGTCTTCCCTTAAGCGGAGCAGAAAGCTAAATACATCAATATGCCTCCACAAGGGTACTCCACAGGGTCAAGGATCCTGTTCAGCAAAATGTAAGTTGCTCCACTCCTTACCTACACAAATGCTCATGGACAAACTCAAGGAGAGAGGGAGATTTGTGTTATGCTAAGAACGCTGGTCGCCTTGCAAATAGGGGCTTACGTCAGGGAGCTTGCACATCTGAGGTATGGCTTACTGCCCTTGAAAAAAAAACAAAACCAGGGTATAGCTTCTGTTATCTGCCTGGACAAACATAGCCAGCTCGATCACTGCAGATTAAAAAGGCAGACAGTATTAAACGTTGATCAGATAAGATCGGTTTTGTTTGGCTAGCTGTCCAGAGCAAACATGTACACAGAAGAAAAAGAGCCTAATGCAGGCAAGCAGGCACTGACACTCTGGGTGATTTTTTTCCCCCTGCTGTGTTAACTTGACTGGAAGTGAAAATCCATTCCCAGAACTCAGCAGTGCCTACATTCTTGGGCACCGAACCTTGCCAGAGGGTAGACAGCTGTTTCCCTCAGTTATTGCTTATGTGATGGGAGAGATTTAATGAGATTGTGTGCGCTGAAGGATAAATACAAGCATTTCCCCCTCTTCCTGGTCCAGCAGAGGCCCTGGCGGGCTTCAAGATAATTCTACCATCTTCTAGGCATGGCTGTACCTGTCAGTTGAAGCGGTTTAATAAATCAGGACTTCAACTCTTCCCTTCCTCAAAAATGTTTGCAGGAAGAAGAAAAAATGCATAGACGGTCTTCTGATGTTCTGGACAAGCAACACTAAGCATGCAAGATTCAGCTTGCTCCATTTCACTGTGTTTAATTGCTTCATAAAAAGACAGTGCTAGCTCTGAGAGAGAGAGAGAGAGAGAGAGAGAGAGAGAGAGAGAGAGAGAGAGAGAATTTGCAGCAACCAAGGTTCTGGCAACCGTTCAAAAACAGAATTAGTTTGAATGAGTGTGTGTGGCTGTTGGCAGTCGTGTTTCATAAATAACCTCTGATTTTATGGTCACCGATACTCACGGGGAAGAGGATGCAGGTTATCTTTTGGCAAAAGGGATGAGCTTTGGGCTCATCTGAAACCCAAAAGCCAAGCTCCAATCTGCAGCAAGCGGGCAGATTTCCCAGAGTGACATCTTGAAGGCTTTATTTCCCTGGCTGGAATGTGTCTGCACTTACCCAAAAGACACTCAGACCATCACTTAACTGCAGAGTGACATGTCATGGAGTTCTCGAATTAGCGGATGATGCGAGGGACAACAATAGCCAAGTTGGAAGCCTTGTTTTATGGAAGGAGTGCGCTCTGGGTGAGCAGCCAGCTTTCTTACACTGCAGCTCATGTTTCAACCTAGAAATCTATTAACGTTCTCTGGTGGATGCTTAAATTGGGAGAGTGAGAATGCTTTGCTATATGCAACAGCTAGATCCCTGGGTTGGGTGAATAACAATATGGACACTTGATGGCAGGCATCGAGTGCCTTTTCCATAGGAAACCCCAGTCCTTCACCAGACAGAGGCTTTGAGATTGAACTTTCATGTGTACCCTTAGATGAAAAGCCTAGAGTGTCAAGGAGAAAGTTGTATATGTCTATGATGCTAGTTTGCTGCATGTAAGAATCCTTTTATAAAAGAGGAATATTTGTTCCCTATTAAAATCCTATCTGAAGTCTAAAGTGGCACAATTCAGGCATAAACTTGCACGAAGCATTTTCATTGGGAGCTGCCCAGAGTTTGATATAAAATGGACAGCTCTATAAATGTTTTAAACACGTAAATAAACTTGTCTGCCTAGATTTTTATCTCTTTTTCTCTCCAAGTGAAGATCCTTTGGTTTGGCAGCATAACACAGAGGCAAGTGCTGGAGAATGGATATAGTTGTGTCATGAACTGAGCGGCGGTGTTCTTGGGGAAAAGTTAAAGCTTTTTCCATAGCTAGTAAAAATGGCCAAGTCAGGCCATCTAGAGTAGGAGTGTTCAACCTTTAAGACTTGTGAACTTCAACTCCCAGAATTCCCCAGCCAGCATGTTGAAGTCCACATCTCTTAAAGTCATCCAGGTTGGACACCCCTGCTCTAGAGTTTGTTCTTCGCTGATAAATACGCTAGACAAGAACTTACTACAGTCATTTGTGAAGGTAAGGTCAAGTGTAGGACTTGTGAAAGAGCCCTAGTTTGGGAAGATACATGTGGTGGTGGGACCCAGGGACCCCTCAATCGTTGGTATGCCTCAGTTGTGACTGCTTCATTTTCTGTTTTTCCAGATGGAGTCTCCCGTGTCCACCCCTGCAGTGCTACCACTGCATCTTCTTGTCCCCGTTGTTAACAGTGATATCTCATCACCATGTGAACAGATAATGGTACGCACTCGCTCTGTAGGGGTGAACACCTGTGATGTGGCACTAGCTACTGAACCAGAGTGCCTGGGCCCCTGTGAACCTGGCACCAGCGTTAATCTGGAAGGCATCGTGTGGCAGGAGACAGAAGACGGTAGGTGTCCTTTAGTATACTTGTTTTAGACCAGTGCTAGCCACTTGATCGATATAATGGAGTAGATCATACGGCCACTGTAAGTTGCAGGTTTGCACGTGTATATGCTTACAATGGTTCTATGTTCTGGAGTCAAAAAGACGAATGCATTGATTTGAAGCTTCATGAATCTGTTCTTTGTTTAAAGGCTTGCATTTTCTAAAGCCATCTTTTCCAGTCGTGGTTCAGTTGAAACTCTTTTAATATTTGCACCTCTGAACGCAGTGTAAAATGTTTGTAAGATGTGCAGATATTCTAAATTGGAGGGAAACTTTTGATTTCCGTTTCAAAAAGGAAGGAGTTGCCCTCCTTTGTTTCGTAAGCTAGAATGTCCTCTTCCACCAGCTTTCCCACCAGATTCTCATCCACAAAAATGTCTTTTTAAGATACATAAAACTCTTTTTTTGGGGGGGGTGGGGTGGGTGAGTTTGCTTTTGCTGCAAGAGATTAATGCCGCTACCCCTTTAGAAACTTCTGAAGAGGTATGATTTGCCTTGGCAAGGAGCCAGTAACAATTGGGAGGTAGTCAATTATCTTTGGAGAGAGTGATACAAAGAAGCATCTTGCTGAGATGCAAAATGCATATCCTTGGCTGTTACTGATCCATTTTGATGTGATGCCAGTCAGAGTGGAACTGACAGATTCTGAGAGGTTATAATTTGGAAAGACAAAGACATGCTGACAAATGTTCTTTCCAAACTTACTTGGCGCACAGACTTGTATCTCCAGGAGCTTGTGTGAGAAGCTGACTGATTAAAGATCGGAAAAAAAGCATCACTCAGCTTTATCATCTCAGGAATATTTGGCTTTCCGCTGATTGTTTTCTTTTTCTCTATAACTTAAAAACATTCTAATGACTAGGTGAACCTGCCAGACAGTTCTTACTTTTACCATTTGGTAGCTCTGTTAGATATCGAGTTAAGGTGTTGAGTTAACAATTTGTTGTTAGTGGCAGTTCCAAATATTGATTCCCTGGCTGTTGATGAGAGGAAGGGCCAATCCATTGTCAAATTGGTCAGGTTTTGAACTGGTAGGTGTATCCTAATAAACCCAAGCTCCATCACCCTAGCCCAGGGGTCAGCAACCTGCGGCTCTGGAGCCGCATGTGTCTCTTTCACCCCTCTGCTACGGCTCCCTGTCACTCAAAATATGCATCGCAACTGCCAATGTGCAACACCCACCGGCACACGATGTATTGAGCTTTTCAACCCCCGATAGGCCAACCATGGATAAATCCAAGAAAAGAAAAGTTTCGGAAGAAAAGAGAATATTTAATTCAACTACATATGCTAGTTTTGTGGCCGCTCAAGAAATAGTCAGTCACGGGAAGGGTTTTGTGGCTCCTGGTGTTTTCTTTTCTGTGGGAAACGGGTCCAAATGGGTCTTTGAGTGTTTAAGGTTGCAGACCTCTGCCCGAACTCCTGAAGTTCTCAAGAAGGTTTGTGTATTAATCAGGATCTGAGCACATTACACACTACATTCAGAGAAAACTACTTCAGGAGGCAAATGAGATGGTACTCATCCTTTCCAGCTTCTTACTATCTCTAATGCGTTTGCAGAATTACCCTTTTCTAGAACAGCTATAATTTCAGATCTTGCCTAGAGGTTATTCTGTGATTCCTGCAGCTTAACTATTTTTAGCCTGCACTCACTGTAAACGTGCAGAGTTCTTGTCTGCCACATTACTCCAGCTGTGCCGTGGTTCATACTGTCAGAAAAATAATGTAATCCTCACCAAAAAAAAAAAAAAAGTGTTTGCATCCTTTGGATCGATTTTGAACTATTCTATTGCTGCATGTGTTTTCCAATTGTGTGCTGGGCAAGACGTTGGCTGCCTAATTAGCAATGGTACTTGGCTTTCAGGTGATGATTTACAATTTTGCCTGATGAAGGCACTTCTCCTATACGATACATGATGCCAAGCCAGAAAACAGATTGCCGTAATCCTTATTCATTTACTTTTGCTGTTCGTGGCAAGCAAGTCTCTTTTAGGTGAGCAAGCAGAAGATTAAAAAAAAAATGCTGGCTCTTCTCTTTCTCTACAATCCTTGAGATGCCAAGTACCACCTAACAACATCAATGTCTGGGCAGCAAAGTGAACATTTGAATGCAATTGTTTGCATAGTTGGGCAACTTACCCAGCGCCATCGTTCACACATGACATTAGACACCGGGCTCATCTTCAGCACTAAAGACTCCATTTGTAAGTTTTGCTGAAGCCACGGTTTCCATTATAACGAAACCTGTAGTTCATTGATAACTCTGGTAAATTAGAACTCTTGCATTTGAACTGATTACAAGTCAATTACCGGTAACTAAGAAATGCGTTCCCTTTTGCCTTAAGTGAGTCTAAAGGACACCCCCCCGGTCACGCAGAAGGGCAAAGGGATGGAAATGTTTCCTACGGGCATAAACAACCACCGGTTCAGAGTTCTTAATGGCTGAATTTGTCTCTTTTGAAATTATTGACCTCTGTGCAAGTTGTACCACTTGTCCTTGCGGCTCCAGCGAGAGCTTTTTCATGGCCATCTGCTCTTTTCGCTGAGTAAACAGACTTCTAAGTACAGTACTGCTTGTTCTGTTCACCTGCCTCCTGCAGAAATACGCTATGCTGAATAACAGCAAGGATATTGTAAAGACATTTAAGGCGGCAATCGTAGCAGTTTCTCTAACTCTGTTACGTGCAATTCTGATCTGCTGAGATCATTAATGGATTTAATTATAGCAAAACGCAGCCCTCCACTCACGGCCTTGCCAGCCGCCTGGTTCCCATTTCCTCTCTAATTGTGATGGATGCCATCTGGCGCGGAGCCAGTAATGGAAGAGGAGGGGTTTTGATGGCCGCAGACCTGCTCCAGGTTGGAGGCAAACCCGTTTCAGCCACCTTCAAAATCGGAGGCTTGAAGTACCATTGCCGCTCACCTGGGAAATATCTCAGCCAATAGCAGTGGGGCTTGCAGTTAAGAAGGAAAAAAATAGCCCATTGTCTGACACACAGATCTTCATAGCAACAAGGATCACTGCATGGCAACAGCAGCTGCTGCACAAAGGAACCATCAGAAGCGTCTTCCTCCAAATCTCTCTCCTTCCCTTTTATCTGGTGGATGGGAAGCACTCTGGGTTGCAATATTTCTTTTTTTCTCCCCCCTTCTTTATTTTGTTTTGAGAGGTATACATTTTCTCTGAAAGAGGGCAGGCGGTTCTGTCAAGTCCCCAGTGGAAAGAAAAGGAGGGAGGCTGCTGCCATTGTAAGCTTATAGCAGACCAGCACTTTGAATTTCGCATAATTAAATTCTGCCCCAAGAGCTGAAACTTAGCGAACGGAGCTCTGGTGTAGAAATTGCAGAGCAGAGCGTGTGCCAATTTGAAAGCATCAGTAGCCATCGTTGGAGCTGTTGTACTCTCTTTTCTATTAAATAAAATCCACCGTCCCAACCTCCATAGCATTCAGTGGCAATAGGCGGTGGGAAAATACAATTTTGTGAAAGAGAATACTTAATAAAAAGAAAGAAAGAACAACATTTCTCACACTTCTGTTTCTCTTTGTAGCACTAGAGACCTGTGGCTGTTTAAAAAAAAAAAAAAAAGAGGAAGAAGGAATTATCCAGTCTAGTATTGAAGTTGAACAAACAATGTTCGTGTATTCAGAGCTAGACGTTGTAAAAAAATAATTTGAACTTTTAGGCTGACGGTCCAGTAAGTGCAAAGCACAACAAAATCGCCATGGTTGAAACGAACAGGTGAAATCTGAACTTAAAAGAACACAAAAGAATGTGAGTTATACGAGAGTTTAAGTTTATTTAATTTATATACCACCCTTCACCCGAAGGACTCGGGGCGGTGAACAGCCATAAATAAAACATAAAAATACAACATTTAAAACCCACTAAAATCCAATTAAATAAATTTGGCCATAGAAATATTAAAACCCCAAATAATTTAAAACAAAATTAAAATTTGTAATAGTAATTAAAAAAGGGGAATCGGGCCAGGGGAATCAGAGGGCAAATATTTTTCCTTTCAATAAAAAGGAAGTAAAACCCCATTGAACTAATATTGACAAAGTGAGGTTGGTTCATTAAGACTCTCTTAATGAGGCTGGTTTTCATGCGCAGTCACAAACGGAAGCCCAAGGTGAAAGGAAAAGTTTTTCCGATAAAACCACCTCTTGAATTTTGGAGAAATTAATTCTCCTAAGACAGTGTTTCTCAACCTTGGAAGCTTGAAGATGGGTGGACTTCAACTCCCAGAATCCCCCAGCCAGCGCTGCTGGCTGGGGGATTCTGGGAGTTGAAGTCTACCCATCTTCAAGCTTCCAAGGTTGAGAAACTCTGTCCTAAGAGAAGTGGCTCTTTGGCAGATCACAGCAATTCCCCAGTTACAGCTATATAATCATAATAATGTAGGAAAGCGGTACATTTTTCGTTTGGAAATGCCAAATGGGCGCAGCTTTCTCTCCCTGAGTTTCCCCGTGATAAAATGGCTGCACTTTGGAAAATCTGACCAAACCAACCTCTATCCGCACAAAATAATTTGGGCTCAGTAGCTGAACTACTGGATGCTTTTTGGGATGGCAGTTCTATCTTTTTGGCCCTATTAAAATCGAAGTTTTTAATCTTGCGTTGCTTTACACAGTGCTCTTTAAAAGCAGCTAGTGGCTTTTAAACGAGCCGTCCGTATCATGATTACTCTGAATGTAGCAGTCATCGCTGGCCCCGAAACGAGAGAGCTTGTGGGAAACGGTTCTTCCCCTTCTCTCTCCCTCGGCTTCCTTTTCCAGCAAAGGTGGTGGTTCTTCCAAGGTTAAAAGGCTGCTTTGCAAATTACCTTCCATTTCATAAAATAATTCCGCATTTATTTGCTGGGAGGGGTTTCCCTCCCCCCCCCACCTCTGTGTGTGCCATGATTGATTGAGGTAGGTTAAATCTAGGACACCGTGTGTCAGGCAGGAGTTACAATTAGTCTTGTGCTTTGTTTGGTTGCCAGAGCAGCAGGCAAAGGAAAAGGGGAGGGGGTGTGTGTGAGTTCAACCACCACTGAGGTCTCTGCTTTACAGAGCTCTTCATCTTTCTCCTGTGATCATGGCAGCGGGCAAGCTGCCAGGACGTCCTTCCTAATCTGACCTGCCAGCGCTGAGATGGAAGCAGCTGCTGGCGCATTGCCACACAATTAACTTGTAAGGCTCTGCAGGAAAGCAGTGTGTGAAGCCCGAGCGTGAAACTGTACAAAGCAGACTTGCCTTCAAAAGCTGGCGCCTCCTGCTTGATGCTGACACCTGCAGGAAGAGAGATCCATTCCCCCCCCCTCCCCAAGTTGAGAGAAAGACGTTAGGATGAGTGGAAGGTCATCTTGGTGGCTTACGAGTCAGCAAGAGGAGCTTCTCTCTCTAAGGAAGGCGAGGTGAACAGAGAGGAGGGGGAGATCTGCTCATCCCCCCCTCCCTCCTTCCCTCTAAGTCACTTCCAGAGCAAAGATAAGATTTGCCCTATTGGTTCCCACACCCCCAAACCCAAATCCATCCTGGAATGATAGAACTTAAATCTCCAAATCCATTATCTACCCATTATCCAAATTTATATCCCTGATTCTCTGCTGTATTACAACCTGAGTGTAACCCTGCCTAAGAGTTTTATTGGAGAGATAAAATAAATAAGATATTTATTTTATTTTATTTAAATCCCGCCTTTATTATTTTTACAAATAACTCAAGGCGGTGAACACATGCAATACTCCTTCCTGTGTTCCCCCACAACAATCTTGTGGGGTAGATTGGGCTGAGAGCAAGTGGCTAGCCCAAAGTCACCCAATATGTATTACATTGCACACTTGAAAGCCTGCAACATTACATATGGTCAGCTTGCTTTCTACATAAAGTACAAATACCATTGTGTTCATCCACATGTGCTTTGCTTGATGACGAAGGAATAATTTTCCATTATCGTACCAGTCCAATCCTCCAAAATGAACTTTTGCAACTTACAAGGTTTTTCAGGGTGAAATATCTATAGAAGCTGAAGCAGAGGCAACACGATCTTAAGCTACAGCCATGTTGAGATAACCTCCTTGTCATTTCTGGTAATCGGCCACTTTTATTGGGCTAATGAGGTCTGGAAATCATTAACTGCTGAACAGACACAGTAAATTTCCTATTAATGTATGAACGGGTGTGAGTTAATAAAGCATGATGCTTTTTGGTGAGAGAAGAGAGACGTTTTCTAAACATTTATAAGTATACAAAACAACTTTTGCTTGTTAATATTAATTTAAAGAAAAGTATTGTTTTGTATTTTAAATGTGGTCCAACTTGCTTTTGTTTCACCTTAATCCCTGGAAGTTGCTCTGGTTCATATTGTTCCCTGTCTGTACTTTTCTGGCTAATATTAGAAGACGCTAATATCAGTTTTCTATATCTTGGAAGATCTTTTTTGTCCAAAGAAAGAGAATTCTGAGGTTTAGACTAGGATTTGACTTGAGAGAGATACTAGTTTTTTTTAAATAACATAGTTAATTTCTAAAAAAAATAGAGGTTATGACTGAAGTAGTGCTACTGATCTTACTGTTCTAGATTGCTTCTGCATTCTTCAGCCATTCTAAATGGTTCTTCCTAATCTGCCCAAAGAGTTAGTTAGAGGTTTCCCCACATTGCTTTCCCAGATTCTTGCAGGAGATGCATCTTGCGAGCTGCATAAGCACACCTGCGATTTTGTGATACAATCCTCAGGGCAGGTAGTCATTGGAAGGAAAGTCTATTTGAGTTAAATTCTACCAATGGCCTGATATTATAGGATATGATTGTTTTCTGACAAAGACCCTGTTCAAAATCTTCAGCATAGAAACTGAAAATACTAAGAATAGATGTTAAGAGTTGAGTAAACAGATGTATTTATTTCATAATACATTGCTCAGATGAAAATTAGTTTTCAGTATATGGATCTTAACATATAGTACCATATACCATGTTTTCCCGAAAATAAGACCCTGTCTTATATTTTTTTGAACCCTGAAATAAGCACTCGGCCTTATTGCCATGCGTTCAAAAGCCCAATTGGGCTTATTATCAGACAATGCCTTATTTTTGGGGAAACAGAGTATGTAAATGTAAACTAGGACTCAATGGAGAGTGTTTGTTTGTTTTTGTTTTTTGGTAATGGGAAACTTGTGGCTGGGAACGCTTTGTCGTTCATTATGAGACTTTTGATTGTTGAACAGTAATTTAGGAAAGGTCGGCAATATAGAGAGTAGATGAGGTGCCATGCTTGTACACTTGCACCAAACAAATATAGGACCCTATTTATGGAAGGAGGTTGTATTATATCCCCCATTAGCCCAATCCTTATTACTCTTAACAATCAAGGGAGCTTTTGCTGATCTACTTCAGCAGAGAGCACACCCCCAAAGGCAGTTATCCCAGAATGGCAAACCACAAGAGAAATGTAAGTAGTCTACTGTAAACAGGACTAATCATCATATTACATTGAAGAAGAACTGGTTTGACTCACGGTGAAGAGAGTTTGCTAGGAACTGAATGAAGAAAAACAGAGCCATGCATGATACCGCTTTCACAGCCTAACTTTGATCCAAGAAAATGATAAGCTAATTAAGGAACTAGACAAACTACTAGGCCTTTTATTATAAGCTCTTGAAAATAATTATATAAATACACCAGGATGTGAAAAGCTGTTGATGTATAGGTTAGGGATCAGTTAGGGTCTCAATTCTGGAGACCCTAACCCTAATCCAGAGCGCAGCTGTCACCGCAGAGAATATATAGCAGGTATCCCAAGGTAATCTAAGTGATCATTGAAGTCTCTACCAGGAAAAATTATCTGCAAAACTCACTACAATTCATAGATATGGCATCTATCATCTTAAGGGTTGGGGATGGTGCTCCTCACTACCAATTGCTTTATTGCAAATTGTGTTCTAAAAGCTTCCAAAGGCACTTTTGATTGAACACGGTGGAAAAAATTGCTGAACCAGCTTGGCTTTTGGCTTGATCAAAAATATCTGTTATTTAAAGTTACCCCCATCAAGGTCAATGAGTAGAAATGCTTTCCGAGTCAAAATTGATTCTGAGTGATGGCATCCTTGCCATTTTCTTGCCATTATTGCAGAAGTGTCTTTATGTTTAGCCAAGCTCAACAACATTATGAGTCTGGTCTGTAGTTTTTGCAATCGGTAGCTTTTAGAGTGGGGAGGATCTTCCTATACGAAAGAAATAAGTAGTAGTGAACCCAAAGGAAACAATGTCGAGGTTTTCCTGCTGACTTAGCTACACAGAATAGATTTGAGTAGCTACATAGAATTTGAGTCACCACCCACACTTGTTCTGACTTGTTTGGCAGGGATATTTTTGTACTGTGGTTGAGAACGATGGGAAAAGATGGGGAAATGTTTCTGGCCCCCCAAAGACCTGGGAACTCACAATCCTCTACTTTCCCCTCACAGGCATGCTGGTGGTGAACGTTACCTGGAGGAATAAGACATATGTGGGTACACTACTGGATTGCACACAACACGATTGGGCACCACCCAGGTAAAAACCAACATGAGGAGACTCCCTTGCTGTGTGCTGATAGTATGTGCTCATTCGTGAGCTCTAGGGGGAGGGGCAAGGGGGGGAAGGGTCTGCTAGAGAAAAATACTCTAATTTTAGGGAATATTGAGAAACTGTCAGCCTGTGCCCTTTCTTCCTCTTGCAGTGTATTTTTAAAAAAAAATCAGTGTGACATAAGAACTCAAGCAGCTACAGGTTTTGAAGGAAACTTGCCTTGAGTAACGAGCCTTTTCATTTTTGCGTGGGAAGCTGGTGAGGCAACTTCTACCTAGGAAACCAATCAGTGTTGCGTCTCAGCTGAGCCCATTGAACTGTTGTGTGACTTTTTATTGAATTACTAAGAGGGAATTGGGAAAGGTTAGATAATGGATTGTTCAACGACTTGTCAGGTAGGGGCTGTGCTTATTCCGAAACCTCTCTTTGTCTTTGAATGCTAGAGATATGAGGTATTAAAAGCTGGAAAACTCAGGTTTGAGCTTGGCTAGTACAAGCAACCAGGATGCTGCCACTGCCTTGGTGCTAACCTTCTAGCTTTGGGAGATAGCAATAGCAATAAGCACTTGTATATCGCTTTAGAGTGCTCTACAGCCCTCTCTAAGCGGTTTACAGAGTCAGCCTCTTACCCCCAACAATCTGGGTCCTCATTTTACCCACCTCGGAAGGATGGAAGGGTGAATCAACCTTGAGCCTGGTGAGATTTGAACTGCCAAATTGCAGGCAGCCGGCAGTCAGCAGGAGTAGCCTGCAGTACTGCACTCCAACTACTCATGTGATAGATAGAGAATCACTTGCAGAGAGAGAGAATGGCTCAAGGGCTACACTCAGTGCTTTTTCTTAACTTTTGCTCTGCTGCCTCCTAGATTCTGTGACTCTCCTACCAGTGACCTGGAGATGCGGAATGGCCGTGGGAGAGGCAAGCGTGTGCGTCCCAACAGCAACCCTCCAGTGGCCGAAAGCACAACAGCCACGGATACCAAAAGCTCCAGCAACAGTAGCAAGACTCGGGCAGGGACCAACAGCAAAGGACGCCGAGGCAGCCAAAACTCCTCGGAGCACCGCCTCCCCCCCCAGTGGCACTTCGGAAGAGGTCAAGGCCAGCCCTTCCTCCGTGACCAAGCGAAAGAGCAAGCCTCTCTCTGACATGGAAGTGAATTCCAGTTCTGAGGACTCTAAGGGAAGCAAACGTGTCCGCACAAACTCCATGGGCTCAACGACGACACCTCTAGTTGTGGCGGCAGCGGCGGCAGCGGCGGCAGCCACAACAGCCATCAAAGTGGAGCCTGCCATTTTGGATAGGAACTGCCCCTCTCCTATACTCATTGACTGCCCCCATCCCAACTGCAGCAAAAAATACAAGCACATTAATGGACTCAAGTATCACCAGGCCCATGCGCACACGGATGACGACAGCAAGCCTGAGGCCGATGGGGATAGCGAGTATGGAGAGGAATCCTCTCTTCCGGCTGACTTGACCAGCTGCAACGGTGCTTCCGGGAGCCAGAAGGGCTCCCTTTCACCAGCCCGTTCAACTACTCCTAAAGTGCGGCTGATAGAACCGCACAGTCCCTCGCCATCAAACAAGTTCAACCTTAAAGCCGCTTGCAAAAAGAAATTAGGTGCCGAAGGAGATCCCGATTCTGGTGCTCTTTCGAACGACGGTTCGGAGGACGGTCCTTTGATACCCGATGAGACCAGCAATGATGGCTTTGACTCAGTAGAAAAGAGGACTGGTGACAAAGAAAAGACGAAAAAGCTGGTCAGCATCAAGCCTGAGAAGATCAGTTCGAAGAGCATCAAGTCCGCCCGGCCCATCGCCCCAGCCATTCCACCTCAGATCTACACCTTCCAGGCAGCCACGTTCACGGCTGCCAGCCCTGGCTCCTCCACGGGTCTCACCACGACCGTCGTCCAGGCCATGCCTAACAGCCCCCAGCTGAAGCCCATTCAGCCTAAGCCAACTGTAATGGGTGAGCCTTTCACAGTCAGCCCAACACTGACCCCTGTCAAGGACAAGAAGAAGAAGGACAAGAAAAAAAAGGAACCCAAGGAAGTGGAGAGCCCCTTGACCCCCGGGAAAGGGTGTCGGGCTGAGGAAGGCAAGAGCCCCTTCCGTGGGGAGCCCAGCGATCTTGGGACGAAGGGAGAGAGCCTTCTCAATGGCTCCTCCGACCCCCACCAGAGCCGCCTCGCCAGCATCAAGGCCGAGGCAGATAAAATCTACAGTTTCACTGACAATGCCCCAAGCCCATCTATCGGGGGCACCAGCCGGCTAGACAGCAGCACGGCCCCCGCTCAGCCCATGACTCCACTTCACGTGGTCACCCAAAACGGAGCCGAAGCCAGCTCTGTGAAAACAAATAGCCCGGCCTACTCTGACATCTCAGATGCCGGGGAGGACGGGGAAGGGAAGCTGGAGAGCATGAAGGCCAAGGATCCTGATCAAATTGCCAAGGAAGGGGCCAAGAAAGCCCTCTTCCCTTCTCAGCCACAGAACAAGGAACCTCCTTATTACCAAGGGTTTGAGGCCTACTATTCGCCAGGTTATGCCCAGTCAAGCCCCAGCCCCATTAATCCCAGCAACCAAACGTCCATAGATAGCCAGGCCCTGAAGCTGAAGAAAGATGAAGAGCCACCAAGCCCAGAGGTAAAGGTGAAGAACGAGGCTTGTGAGGAGAAGAAGGCCGAGTTGGGTCCCTCAAGCCAGCAGCCGTCGGTCATCCAGCAGAGGTCCAACATGTACATGCAGTCCCTGTACTACAACCAATACGCCTACGTGCCTCCCTACGGCTACAGCGAGCAAGGCTATCATGCCCACTTGCTCAGCACTAACCCAACCTATCGGCAACAGTATGAAGACCAGCAGAAACAGCGCCAGAGTCTGGAGCAGCAGCAGCAGCGTGCGCTGGACAAAAAGGTGGACCTGGGACTGAAGGAAAGAGAGGTGATCCTGAAGGAGGAATGGAAGCAGAAGGCTTCTCTCCCACCCACTCTGACCAAAGCACCCAGCTTAACTGACCTGGTCAAACCTGGACTCAATAAGGCCAAGGATCAAGGAAGTGACGTAGCCAAGTCGGTCATTATCCCCAAATTAGAGGACTCCACAAAACTCCAAGGCCAGAGTCTAGAAGGCCTCAAGGGAAAATTAAACGAAAGCCATCTTGGCAAAGAGACAGCAGACTCAAAGGCAGGCTTGGACTGTAGTCGGCAGGCTGAGGTGGACCCGGTACTTTGGTACAGACAGGTAAATGAGGAGGAGGAGGAGGAGGAGGACGCTGGGTGGTTGAACTGGGAGAGGTGGTTGTCAGAATGACTAATTCCTGGGTACAGAAAATTAGATGGAGAGGAAGTGAGAACAGCATTAATGTGGATGCTTGTTTGGTTTCCTGGGTTTCTGGATCTTGGAATCTCTGCTGAAATAAGTACGCCTAGCACAACTATAGCTGGTTGGTTCAGATTTGTTGATATTTAATTCACCCTGAGTGGTATTTTAATCACTCTCCCCACCCACATTAATGCTTGATTTTTGGGCAGCCAAATAGATGAAGAGGAGCTATTGTTTAATGATGCACATAGCAGAAAAAAAAACATGAGAATTGTGTAGCTTTTGTCTTACTTTGATCAGTGCTTCGAAAGCTGGGCCATCTCACTGCTCAGTCTTAATGAAGTTGACCAGTGATAATAAATTAAATAACATTAATCAATAAAAATGAACGATTTATAATGTATATTTACTTCTGCTTGTTAACGTAGGTAGAATTTTAGAATTTTGGTTGAATGTTATGCAATGCTTCAGAGAGGCATTTGATTGGTAGATGAAAAACCAAAAAGCCCAGAAGTAAAGTGAGAGGGATCCATGTGAATATAGAATTGCTTCCATGGACTCTTATTTTTTTAAATACTCTACCTGAGGTTCCCCCAGCTTCCAATATGGCAACTTCTGAGCTGTGGAATTGCTGGTCACCCAACTGACTCAACCCTATGTTGCTGCAGGAAGCTGAACCCCGCTTGTGGACATACGTTTACCCTGCTAAATACCCTGACATCAAAATGGAGGATGAGCGATGGAAGGAAGAGAGGGAGCGAAAGTTAAAAGAGGAGAGGAGCCGCGGCAAAGAATCCCTCGGGAAGGAAGACGGGAAAGAGAGCATCAACTCTGACTGCAAAATGCCTTCCAGCGAGGACTCGCGTTTAATGGGGAAAGACGCCAGATCCGGCACCCATGTGCCCGTGTCCTCCCCCCTCACCCAGCACCAATCCTACATCCCCTACATGCACGGCTACTCCTACAGTCAGTCGTACGACCCCGGCCATCCCAGTTATCGTGGCATGCCAACCGTCATGATGCAGAACTATCCAGGTAGGGGGAATTGAAAGGGGAACCCTGCGATTACAGGTACAGGTGAATAAAATGAGGGAATTGAGCTCAGATAGACTGATATGGTAAGATGTCTTACCATTAGATCAAGATGCTGTCAGGCTCCGAAAAACCAAGAAAGACACATCAGGATTATTCCAAGCAGATTTCTTTAGTGTTCCTCACCCATAGACAGAATCTGGTCAAACTAAAGCAAACTTCCATCTCCATAAAGCATATATTCTGGGAATTATGAGGGAGGAGCCATCTCCACCCGCTTTCCCTTACACAAACGACCTGAACTGAGATGTTTGTTTCTCCCCTGGAATTCCTTTCCTGGGAATTCAGACCCCATTCCCTCAGTTGCAGAGAATGTATCTTTATTTTGCTTATGGCAACGTTTCTAAAACTTTTTTTTTCCCCCTCGGGTCCCCTGCTCATTTTTTTAAATTATGGAGGACCCTAAAAGGGTTTTTGTGTGTGTATGGGTTATATTAACCTGTGTGCCCCAAGCATTCGAACTTGGTAATTTTGTCTTAGCAGCTAATGATGATCTAGGAATATAAAACCAGAAGACTGGGTGGAATGACATCTCCTAAAACTTCTCCTACTGCCAACCTTGAGTCAAACCCTTTCCTTTTCTCATCTTTTCCCTGTAGAATGTATGACGTCAGTTGTTTTCTTTGGGTGGCTGGCTCTTCTGACAAACCCAGGGTAGAAATGCTGACTGGTATCTCTCCCGCAGGCTCTTACCTTCCTTCCAGCTACTCATTCTCCCCGTACGGCAGCAAATCCTCAGGAAGCGAAGAGAGCGAAAAATCTCGAGCTAGTCCTATTATCGGCTGTAAATCCAGCTCTGAATCCAAGGCCCTGGACATCTTGCAGCAACACGCCAGCCATTACAAGAGCAAATCCCCAACGGTGAGTTTATTTGGTGCTGCATTAACTAGTTCTCAGCGCAGGGCCTTTTGGTTGAGCCTGGCTCAGAACCTGTGGCTCTTCTCTCGTGGATCCTACCATGATTGGAGCAGAACCTGTGGCTCTTCTCTCGTGGATCCTACCATGATTGGAGGAGAGGATGATGCACTTGTGGCTGGAGTTTACAGGGACTGGAGAAATCCAACAATTGCAAGGCAGCGTCAAAAATCTGCCCAGGATGGCCTGCCATTCCTTACAGATTCATGTTTGGGGCTTCAAACCCGTCTGTTTTTCTGCTTACCGTGCAGATAAGTGAGAAGGCCTCTCAGGAGCGCAGCGGCTGCGGGATAGGAGGAAGCAGCGCAGGCTGCAGCAGCCTAGGGGGAGCCAGTGGCGCTGAGAGAAGCGTTGACCGGCCTCGCTCCTCCCCTTCACAGCGTCTGATGTCTACGCATCACCATCATCACCACTTGGGCTACTCATTGCTCCCGGCCCAGTATAACTTGCCCTATGCAACAGGTGAGTGCTTCTTCAGAGGGCTGTGATTTGGGAGTGGGGCGGGGGTCAGGATTCCAAATTCAGTTTTTAATTGATTGATTCAATTTATGTAGCCACGTTTGCGGTTTTAACGGTCTTTGGGGATATCTTTGCTGTTCCTCTGCAGGTCTTTCATCTACAGCCATTGTTGCCAGTCAGCAAGGTCCTGCTCCTTCCCTCTATCCCCCGCCCCGAAGGTGAAAATGGTAAGGACACCCCAACATTCCTGCCTTGGTGGCTGTGGGGAGGAACAAGGGGGATGGTTTCATTGCTTGGCTTCACCCCCCCTCAGATCCTAGGAAGAGCATCACTTGTAAACCAAAGGGGAGTGGCAACATATAAGGTGGCTTCATCAGCCTCGTTTTCTTATGGCAAAGTCCTAAGTAAAGAATCCAGTTGTAGCACAGGTGACAGCTATGGAACTGTCTTCGTCCCCACATTATTCTATCCCAGATGTGTCTGTGCCAGCCCCACAGTTGAGACCTGCTTTCCTATTGTCTACAGAGATTCTCGGGTCATAGTTGTCCCAAAGGTGCTTTTCCAAAAGGCAACTCGACTTTCTTGTCATCGTTTTTTTTTTCTTTTCCCTTCAAAAATGTTTTGCTTCTCATCCAAGAACCTGACCAAAACTGAAGAAGCTTCTTGGGTGAGAAGCAAAACATTTTCAAGGGAAAAAACAACCAACAAAGTCCAGTTGCCTTTTGGAAAAGCACCTTTGGGGCTGCTTTCCTATTGTTCGTTTTTTTTTTATCAAATTAAAAATTGGGCAACGGCCGTAAGACTTAGCATTGCTTGCAGTCGCTTCTCTTAACCACAGAACTGCCCACTTCCGAGTTCTAAAACCCACCTGCCGCTCCAGCTGGGAAGGCCAGATCTCCAAGTCCACCTTCCCAGCCGCTGTTACTCTGGCTCCACCCTGTGGCTGAGATTGAGTTTGCTGACACCAAACACCCCCCCCCCCCTTTTTTTTTTTTCTCTCTTCTCTTCGCAACAGGACATGACTGATAAGGTAACCCCGGGCTGTACCAAGACATGTGACTGGCTCACATGAGGAAGCGCTGGAAACTGCATTAAGACATCAGTTGAATGGTGTTGATTGTTCTGCTTGATGGTCCTGCCACAGTGTGATGCGGACTCTGCCCCTCCCCTGTTCAACACACGCACGCACACACAGACACACAAACACACACACACACGCTGAGCCCCATACGAGTGAGTTATGGAGCTGGGACTTGCCGAAATATTTATTCATCTGACTTGGGGGTGACTGGCCGTTTTCCAGAACTCTTCTGGGAAAGAGGACGGGGACAGTGGGCATCACAGGACCTTTGGAGATACGTTGGGGAGGAAGAGCGCCTGAGTTTTCAGTTCCACTCAAGGCTCCCCCTTGTTCCTGGGCTGCAGCCGAGAAAGCTATTCCAGAATTGGCCGAAGAGAACGTCCAGATGGTGGGTTTGGGTTTTTTTTTTATTTTCTTCTTCTTTTTTCCCCCTCAACTCTTTTCATGGGTGAGAACTAGTCACCTGGCACAAGCAGGTAGGTGGACTCTCTCAAAAAGAGCACCGGAAAGACGAGGCCCTCCTGCCTCACGCTGGCCTGGGGAAACTGGGGAGGAAGCAGGGAGGCCACCAGCCCGAGTCATGTCAGGAACGGTTACCGAACTTCTCTGTAGCACTTTGCCTTGGGGCCTGCTGCTCTCCGAAAGGCCGTCCCACCAGCCGTTTTTCTAACCCCTCTCCCTGCTGGCGAGACTTGCGTGTGGCGAGGCAGCGGCTGCTTTGCTCCCCGGCACAAACAGCCTCTGAGTACCGCTACAATATGGCCTTTGGGCAGGCTGGTCCTGCTTCTTTCGGGCCCCACCCACCCACGGTGGCCCAGCAGTCAGGTGGCTCCTCTCTGCTTGAAGGGCGCCCGCCGCTCCTGTCTTCCCCAGCCCTTTGCACAGAGGAAAGGAAGCCTGGCTGCCACGGCGTGGCATGATCGTCTGGGCAGGGCTGCTGGATTTTTCAGGCCTTTCCCCACGCCTGGAAAACCCTCCCTTCCTGGCAAGGAACGAAGCTAAGGGCTGACTAGGCCCTGCAGTTTTGAAATAACCAAGCTTTGACCTTGCCGAGACCACGAGGGCACATCTAGCCACCCGCCAGCCTCCTGCAGAGCCCTGCTGCGGGTTGCAGCTTCTACACGGGTAAGCAGGCAAGAAGCAGTTCCCTCCTGCTGAATGCCCCCTGGGCTGGCGACAGTTGCTATTCCCCGTGCAGAACAGAGAGGCTCCTTTCTGTGCGTTGCCAGACCTCTGCCTGGCCGTCTCTCTCGTTCCCTGCCCCTTGCAGGACCCATCTGACTGGAGCTCTGCTCTCCCCCCCCCCGCCCCCTTCCCCCTTGTTTCCTGCAGGCCTGTCAGTTGGAAGGGTAAAGGAGCCCAGACTTGCCCTCCCCAAGCTGACTCTTAAGGAACGGGTGCTGTACGTCTGTCTCGGCGGTGCAACTTCCCAGCTCTTGTCTTTTCTGTTCCCGTCTGTATGTTTGCGCGAGGCCACCCTCTGCCTCTTGGACTTTGTATATACTGTAAAAAGGAATTGTTTGAAATTTGTCGGGGGTTTTTTTTTCTAAACCCCACCCCCACCCTCCACCCCTTTTCCCAAGCTCGAGGTCTCACGGAGCTTCGTCAAGAGTACCTGGGGGGAGGGAGGGAGGGGGCAGCAGGCTTCAGCAGAGGCTGTTTTATCTCCGGCACAAGTCTCGTTTGACAGATTCCCCCTGTCTTAAAAGCACATCGCGCAGCGTGTGCTGTGTGGCATCCTCTCTCTACCTTTCTGGCACTTGCTTGCCCTTCCGGATCTTCTGCAGGGAAGAGGCCTTCCAAGAGTTGCCTTAGAACCATGACCTAGGTCAGAGGTCTCCAAACTGGGCAACTTTAAGACGTGCAAAGCTGGCTGAGGAATTCTGGGAGTTGAAGTCCACACGTCTTAAAGTTGCCCAGTTTGGAGACCTCTGACCTAGGACCTCTCTAAACCCAGATGACAGCCTCGGAGGCAAGAACGTTGTGAGGTCGCAAGCCTTTTCTCACCAGCGTAGTCCCGTAAGAACGCTCAATAGCAAAGAGCGAGCGTTCACCCACCTTGATTATGGGTTTTACGAATTTGTGACTCAGGTAGGCACAAAATACAACAGCCAAAATACAAGCCGTCCAAACTCCCGACGAGAGGTGCGGCGTCAGTGAATAAACCTCAGGGTTAGCACCTACTTTGAGGGGGGGGGG
>WNWU01000123.1:673858-720395 GCA_012654045.1 Ptyas mucosa | reverse complement strand
ATACTAATACTAATACTAATACTAATACTAATACTAATACTAATACTAACACTAACACTACTACTACTAATAATAATAATATGGTGATGATGAAGAAGAAGAAGAAGAAAAAGAAGAAGAAGAAGAAGACGACGAAGAAGAAGAAGAAGAAGAAGAAGATGATTAGGGGGGAACAACCCCTCTTTTTCCGCCCGGCTCCCTTTTAGTTCCCCCTCCCTCCCTCCCTCCCGCCGTCTCCCGGGAGCGCGTGGCCGTGGGCTGAGCGAGCGAGCGAGCGAGCGAGAGGCGGCTGCCTTGGGGCCGCGCGAGAAAAGCGCGCGAGCCCTTTAAGGAAGTTCATCAAACTTTAAAAAGTTCCGCGGTGGGAGGGAGGGAGGCGGGAGGGAGGGAGGCAGGGCGCGCGACGGGACCGTCGAAAGTTTTGGCAAGGCGGAGGCGGGGATTGGCCGGCAGGTTGCCCTGGAGACGGCAAGAGGGGGCCCCGCCCCCCCCCGGCCGCCGGCCGCCGCCTCCTCGGCCACACCTCCCCTCCCCAGCCGGGCGCGCGCACTGCTGCTGGGCTCTGTCCGTCTGTGTGAGTGTGTGTGTGTGAGTGTGTTTGCTGGCGGGCCCCGGCGGCAGCAGCTGCAGCTCGTTGGCCCCTCGGCCGCTCATTGGCCGGCAGCGGCGTCCAGCTGGCCGCGAGCCCGGGGCGCGTCCAATAAGGCGCGCTCGTGCCCCGCCCCAACCTGCACCGCACTCGCGCACCTCGAGGCCCCCCGCAAGCCCGGCCACCCCCGCCCCGCCACCTGCCTCACCTCGCCTCGCCCCGCGGCGCCGGCAGCCCCGGCGAGAGCAGCAGCAGGAGCCGCAGCCGCAGCCGCAGCCCCGTCCGGCAGGAGCCCCGCGGCCCCTCCGCTCCCCTCACCCAGCCCGCCAGCCCGGAGGGGCAGAAGAAGCCGCCGCCGCCGCCGCCGCCGCCGGCCAGGCGAAGCAGCCACCTCGGAGCGGCGCCCGCGAGCCTCACCTCCCCCCCCTCCCCGCCTGCCCCGCGCCCCGGCCGGCCGCCCTCCGCACCCACCATGAGCAACCTGGCCAAGGAGAGCGAGCACAGCAGCAGCAGCCTCGAGGAGGAGGTAAGCGCTGACCGACGGACGCCCCCTCGGGGAAGGGGAAGGGGAAGGGGAGCGGGCGGCGGGGCTGCAGGGACCCGGGGCCCCCTGGAGCTGGGCGCTTCTCCTGCCTGGCCAGGGCTCCAGGAAGCCCCCCACCGCACCCCCGCTGCCGTCTGGGGGTCTCCGACTGGAGAGGGATGGCGAGGCTCCTCTGGTGGACGGGAGGTTTGGGGGCTCCTCCTGGTCTGGGATGGAGGCCTCTGGATTTCCCCCCCCCCCCGTGCCCCTTTTGGGCTCTTTTCCTCTGGGTCCCCCCAGCCCTCCTTCCCTCTCCCCCCAGGTGCCTCTTTTGGGTTGCTTTCCTCTGGATTTCTCCCCCCCCATCCCAGCCCTCCTGGACCCCCCCCCCCTTGCCCCTTTTGGGCTCTTTTCCTCCCATCACCTGGTGAAGTGTGGGGGGGGCACTTGGGGAGGTATAGGTAGAATTGGCCAATATGGAGGCTGGGCTTTGCCCTCCAGATGTTTCTTCCTCTTCCCTCCCCCACTGCAGCCTCTGCATGCCGCCCCCCTGGCTGAGGATGGCTTTGGGCTCCCCAAAGGGGAGGTTGCTTTCTTCAGACGTGCCCCCCTCTCTTCACAGCAGCTTGCGTGTCCCCCCTGTCCGTCCGTCCCCCCCCCGTCCGTTTTCTGTCTCTAAACCAGCATTGCCCTGCGAAAGCTAAATTTCAGTGGACGGATATTTTTGAGACTTAAGAGCTCCGTTTCTGGGGTTGTTGGAGGTGGGGTAGAGTTGTTGGGGAAACGATAAAGAGTTTCCCCTCCAAAAGCTGGGTATGTTTTTCTTATAAATCCACAATCGAAACGCAGCCCTGAAAAATACCAGAATCTGGTCAGCGTTGGAAGAAGCAACTTACCGTAACTAGAGAAGTTGACTAACCCTTGTGACTGCTAAACCAGCTTCGGAATGATGGTGGATTGCTGATTTTTTTTCCCTCCCTCCCTCCTTCCCTCCAGCATCTCTTCTGTATGAAATATACCGCTTCAATTGCATCGGCCACCTTCTGCCAAGAGGGCTGCAGTCGTTTTCTTTTGCTCCATAGATGCTGTGATGTTGCTAAACCTGGTCAAAACCTAGCTTATGATTACTAATTAGTTCTTAAAAGGGAAAACGGCTCCCGTTCTTAAGACTGAGCTGACCTCTGTTTAGGAAAAGCACAACCTTCGGTTCCTTCCCGACCCTCTGAAAAACGGTGGCTTCGTTTGTTCAGAAGGGCGACCAATTCTGATCCAACTCCTTAACGGACGGTGAATTCCTACCAGGCGTATTGCTGTAATGGAATTAACCTCTGAGAATGCTTGGCGGGGACCTGGCAGTCTTTTGTCCTGATGTATGGAAAAAATGCTCTTAAAATACCATTTTCTGATGTAGCCGTATAGGTGGGATCCGTAGGGTTCGGTAATATCGTACCTGAAACTTGCTTTTAACTGCCGTGACGACGGGATATGCTAGAAGGTGATATTTGCGCTACTGTTTATGAAGAGAGGGTTCCAAGGCTGATGTTCTAACTGTGCATCTTTCGTTCAGGCTATTTCTGATGCCTTCCGTTTGTGGGTTTTGTGGGTTTATGCCAGGAGGAAGAAACGATTCCTCTGTCTGTCAGTCAGTCAACAGGCCAGAATCAATCGGTCTGCAAGGTGCTTATTTAAACCCGCATTAAATATCCTGCAATCACTTCGTGAATCTTCCGTTTGAATGTACAGATGTTCTGAATAAAGTTTAGTGTGTGCTTGAGGGTTTTGTTTTTTGTTTTAAATGCTGGTGGAATGCTACCTGAACCTTGGTTTGTGGTCCATGTAAATGTCCTCGCGACCTTCATCTTATTGAGCTTAAGACTACCTGAAAGTACATTCGGCTCGTTTAGGTATGCTTTGATTTCTGGGAGGTTCTGGGGACCCATAAGTTCCCTGGGATTCCATTTCCACACTTTGCAAGTGGAAAAATTATAGCATTTTGGTAAACCTGACAATTCAGGGAACCTGTTTCCCACAGAGGCTGCCTTGCATGCTTTTTTTTTTTTTTTTTGAAGAGAGAATAAAGATAAAACAAGCTTTCTTTGGGAGGGGGAAAAAAAACCGCCTCCTTAAATAAATTCCCCCCTTAGGAGGCACATTCACAAATTGGTTACACCCTAAAATGTTTTAAGAACAATATGTTTCCATTTGCAGTAATCAAAGCAGAGGGTGGGGCGGGGGATCCCTTTGGCTGCAGGATAATCTTTCTGTGGGCAGATCTAATCCTTTTGATAGCTGCTGTGAGTAGGTAAGACGTTTCCCTTAAAGAAATACCGAAAGAGGACAAATGAAAAAGGAACATCAGTGATGTCACATTTGCATCTAGGGATGGCAACCGTTCTTCAAAAACTCAAGCTAGATTTTTTTTTTTTAGTCCTACCTGGAGATTACTAGGATTGAACCTGTAAGATTAAAACCACCCTAGAAGTACGTAATTCATGACACTCTGCTTAAAATAACCCTCAGAATAAAGAGCTTTGTCATTGGCAGGACTAGCCTAACCTTCTAGCTAGCCCAAAAGACTGGGAGGGACAGCCAGCTCTTCAGAGCTTTACAAGAAGGCTAACGGGTTGAAGGTCATCTGGGACAGGGGTCTCCAACCTTGGCCACTTTAAGCCTGGAGGACTTCAACTCCCAAAATTCCCCAGCCAGCTTTGATCTGGGAGATCCTTGCTAGCTTCTAGGAGTTCAGGTTGGCCTACATCAGGAGTCTCCGGCCTTGGCAATTTTATGACTTGTGACTTCAATTCCCAGAATTCCTTAGCCAGCCATGCTGCAACTCCATGCTTTAATTTAGTATCTCCATGCTGGCTGAGAAATTCTGGGAGTTGAAGTCCACAAGTTGTAAAGTTGCCAAGGTTGGGGACCCCTGGCCTACGTAGTACTTCTTCCTGTCTCCATAGCAATTCTTGAGTTGAGGATAGACCTGAATTTGGGACTCTTTGATCCAGATCCAACACACTAACTAATTCTGTTAAGATTTCTCCAAGTGGTCCTCTCCAAGTGTTTTTGCTCCATTTGAGTTGCCATGGTAGTATTATATTGTTTTGGCTGAGGGTTATGGGAACGGGAGTCCAACCTATCTAGAATGGCTATACTCAAGATTGGTTAAGTGAGTCCTTTCAATGTAGTGATTTACACTGTGTGAACCCATTTGCTACCAGTTTAATCATGGTTTATTGGAGTTGCAGCACCCAATTAAAATACTCTATTAGTTTGTGGGTTGGCAATTCTCAAGAGTAGGTATCAAACAACCTTACAAGCTGTAGTTTGTTTAGCCGCTGTTTGACTGAATTCGCACAGCACGCTAAGCCAAACGTTGAGTGACAAGCCACAATAGCAGGTTTTTAAAAGGGACACTGTGCCCCCAATAACCACGTACAGTGCCTTAGCACTATGTATGACACCCAACTGCTTTGTAGCTTAGCAAAATCTCTGAATGCAGCCAAGGTAGGAAGTTTCTTGTCTAAATAGACCAGCTCGGTTCTCTCTATATATGGCTGCAGCAAATGTGTTTACATCTTCCAGAGACAAAAAGCAGAGGCCTTAGTTACAAGGGGGAATAATAAAGACACGCTCTGTAGCCTTCCAGGGTCTTGAGTTGCTGGGCCTGTGTGATTAACTTCAAATCAAGTACAGTTGGGGCTTATCTGGTTTGGCACCTCCCCTCCCCTCTCCCAATATCTCACCAGCGCTTTTTCCCGAGGGGGTGCAGAGTACCAAACTTGGCCGTAGAACGTTTATTGACCAAAGAGCACATTCTTGGTGTCCTGTAGTTGCCCCCGTGTGTTATTTATATCTTTCCAAGTAACTTGGCCGATTAAATGTTTTTTTCCATTATCCCAGGAAGTTACAGAAATTGACAGCAGAACAATCCGGGGAGGGTGGGAAGGAGGTAACCTCACTGTAAGAAAGTATCTTCTCAAATGAATATTTGGTTTGCGTTATATCCGGCTGTGTAGAACAGGGGTGTCCAATCTTGGCAACTTTTAAGACTTATGGACTTCAACTCCCAGAATTCCCCAGCCAGCACCACTGAATTCTGGGAATTGAAGTCCAGAAGCCTTAAAAGTTGCCAAGGGTGGAGACCCATGCTGTAGAATGAGATTTGTGGCATAAGCTTCTACATGGCTGGTTTGGAACAGGTGAGGAGGAGGCCAGGCTGCGTTGTGAAGTTGCTGGTTTATTTACGAGTAGGTTTAATTGGGTATCCCAATTCTGTCCTGGGGATAAAAATTGAGGACTTCCTGGGATCTCACTACCACTATAACCTCTGTGGTAGCCTTCAGACCTACCCGAGTAGATAGGATCAAAACATTTTGCATGTTTGGGTGAGTCAAATGGATACTTTAAGGTACATCCTTTGAAAACCTTGAAACTTAAAAATAGGGCACCATTTGGAATTCAGCCCTAGATAGATTGTTTTAAGCCTGATACAGCCTTTGAGTTAACAAGTGGCACCCCTTGTTCAGTATTTAAATCATTAACAGCCTCAAAAAGCATAATTCCCTTGAAGGGTAAATATTATAGCTAAGTTCAAGATTCTAATAATATATACTTAATTGGGTTTTGGCTTGGTGCGTTGTATGAACCCAACCAGTTGGCTTTTGTTCAATGAACCATGATCAAACTTACTTGTACAAATATTGTCTCTGAGTATATGTAAACTTGGTTTATTTCATCACAGGCAAATTTTCCCAGTAGGAAGGTTGGTTTGCAATGTTTAAGATCAGTGCAATAAATCTCTCCATTGCTTATCTTAAAGTTTCGGTGCTACTGATGGATGCCTTTTTCGTTGCTTGCTTTTGCACAAACAAATTGCATTAGACCAATGTCTGTGGAGATCCTCAGGCTTCCAGGTCATGCTTGTCCCAAAGATGCTTTTTCAAGAAGCAAGTAGACTTTTTTATTTTTTTATTTTTCTTTGAAGACTTTTCACTTCTCTTCCTTCGAATGATGTGGGAGTATGAATGGATTTCCAGAAAAATTGCAGACTACAGGAAGCATTTGCACTTCAGTTTTGGATGCAGGCACTATTCAGTTGACCCTGAGGACACAGATAAACCTCTAAGTGGCCTCTCTAAAAGAACACAAATGATCAGCTGTCTGCAAGGAGTATAAATCCTTCCATTCCTCCACCATCCAGTCAGAGTTGAAGAAGCTTCTTGGATGAGAAGCGAACGTCTTCAAAGAAAAACCAGAAAGTCCAGTTGCCTCCTGAAAAAAAGGCATCTTTGGGACATTAGACCAATGTTTCCCAACCTCAGCAATTTTAAGATACGTGGACTTCAACTGCACACTGGCTGGAAGATTCTGGGAGTTGAAGTCCACACTTCTTAAAGTTGCTGAGGTTGGGAAACATCTCATTAGACCAATCACATGAACTGCAGTCAATGTTGGGTAGCAACAAATGCCATTCATTCAACATTCCGTTCAAAAATCCAGCAATGGGGAACCCGAGACTTTCTAGGTCTAATTGGATTATGTGAGATGTGAGTCCCAGACAGTGTTAGTCATGTTAAGGAGAGGGTTGTTGTCCCAACATCTGGAAAACCACAGATTGGCTAGCTTTTACGTCGGCCATACATGTTCAACATCTGCACCCTTAGTGCATATCAACAACAGTTAGTATATTCCTTTCCTTTATAGCTATTGAGCAAGTTTGGCAGTTCAGGTCCAAAATTCTTTTGGGTGACTTAAGTAGCGATGGCAGTGGCTCTTGGTTATTTTGCATCTAGCAAATCAGCTTTTTAAGTACTTTATGCCATCCAACCGGTCAGGAGATCAACCCTGACTGTTCTTTAGAAGGCCAGATCCTGAAAAGGAAACTCAAATCCTTTGGCCACCTATTGAGAAGGAAGGACTCACTGGAGAAGAGCCTCATGCTGGGAACGATTGAGGGCGAAAGGAGAAGAAGGGGATGGCAGAGAACGAGGTGGCTGGATGGAGTCACTGAAGCAGTCGGCGTGAGCTTAAATGGACTCCGGAGGATGGGAGAGGACAGGAAGGCCTGGAAGAACGTTGTCCATGGGGTCGCGATGGGTTGGACACGACTTCGCAACTAACAACAACAAATTGAGGACCCAGATTGTTGGGGGCAATATGCTATTTAGTATACTGTCTTTGGTGTAAGCCGCCCAGAGTCCTCGGAGAGTGGGCGGCATAGAAATATGACTAATAAAATAATAAAATAAACTCTAACAAAAGTTTGTTTCAGACATTCCCCCCACTCCAAGCAATCATGAAAACGATTCTTGTTACCACAACAGTTGAGATTAATTGTTGACCTGAAGGATTTGCTTCATGTATTAATAGTAGCCCTTGTGAGTGGATTCACCCCCCTTTTGAGTGGCAACAGGTTTACTTGGGTCTTCCTAAAAATATTGGTAACTTTTTTTCGCATCTTAGCATTTTTTTGGAGATAAGTTTTTGGCTGCCTTTTGAAGAGATGAGGACAACTTTTTGAAGCCCAGATTTATTTCTGAAAGTAAGGAAGCCTTGATATTGTAATTTTAAAAAAGCATGCATCTTAATTCAGGTAATATGGTTGGTCAGGCTGCTAAAACCTAAGAGTTCAGAAAGGAAACATTTAATTAAGAAAAATCTTCATTTTCAAAGATGCGCTGTATATACATTTCCCCGATTCTAAGCCTATCTTCACACTAAACCATGATTTATCAAATGGCTGCTACTAAGACACGCTAGATGATTGAATCATGCCACACTAAAAACCAATAGGCTGCAGTTTCCCTCAGCTTGAAGCGGTCATCCTTTCAAGCGGTCAAGAGTAGGATTCGTTTGAAGAAGAACTTCAGGCATTTTAAAGGGATCAAGCAGGGATCCCGTCTGCAAAGCATGGCATCCAAATTGCTCCTCAACCACCCCCATGTCCAAAATGGGGTCTGAGTACTTGTTCCTGGCTATTCAGAGATCTCTGGGGTTGCAAAGAGAGAGTTGGTGGGCCTCAGACCCTACTTTTGGCATCCTCATAAACCTGTAGTATGCTAAATCAGGGGTCTCCAACCTTGGCCACTTTAAGCCTGGAGGACTTCAACTCCCAGCTTTGCTGGCTGGGGAATTCTGGGAGTTGAAGTCCTCCAGGCTTAAAGTGGTCAAGGTTGGAGGCCCCTGAGCTAAATGAAAACCCAGCAAACTCTATTATGGCTTGGCATGGTTACATATCCTACTTTTCTAGTGTATTTATTATTTAATTTTATTAAATTTTTATACCGCCCTTCTCCAGCTGGACTCAGGGCGGTGCACAGCCAAGAATAAAAAAACATCCCAATACAACATTTAAAATTAAACAAATATTTAGCCCAAGATTTAAAACCACCCGATTAAAATCCATTTACAATTTAAAAATATCTAAGGGGGGTGGGGGTTACGCCAGCCCAGCTTGACGAAAAAGAAAAGTTTTAAGGGCACAGCGAAAAGCACGGAGATCTGCTATCCTATGTATCCTACATATCTCCGGGGGTATGAGATTCCTTGGGTCAAAGGTGGCCTTTTCACAGCCAGCATAGGAAGAGTTTTAGCTTTGATTTAAATGCAGATATTTCCATCCTCCTTGGAAAAGAGTAGAGGTATTTGTGTTTATCAAGCCAGCTTGTTTAAAAACCTTGTATTGTTCCACTGGCCTCTTATTTCGATAGCAACTGCACCGGTTAACGGCTCTCTTGTCATGAAAAACGAGGATGGTAATCTTTGCAAAGACAGGGTTCACTCCTACTGTTGCTTTGTCTTAGTGACAGTAACAGATGGACAAAACTTGAGGGTGAAACATTAACCAGATTAACTGTTGCTCCTTCAGGTTGGTTGAAGGAAGTATAACAGAGGTGCCCTTGGACCTACTTGGAACTGTCAACTTGGAAGGTCAAACTTTGCAATAAGAGGAGGAACATCCTTCCAAGGGTTTAAATTCAACTTTATAATAGGACAATCTGGGTTAAGAGCGGTTGAGAAGACTGGAGGGAAAAATAGGAGGAATAGAGCTGTCTTAAATTGAAAGTCTCAGCAGATGCGCAATTGCCTAATCTTATCTAAACTTTTAGCAGGGACGCGGTGGCTCAGTGGCTAAGACGCCGAGCTTGTCGATCGAAAGGTCGGCAGTTCAGCGGTTCAAATCCCTAGTGCCGCGTAACAGAATGAGCTCCCGTGACTTGTCCCAGCTTCTGCCAACCTAGCAGTTCGAAAGCAGGTAAAAAATGCAAGTAGAAAAATAGACACCACCTTTGGTGGGAAGGTAACAGCGTTCCGTGCGCCTTTGGCGTTGAGTCATGCCGGCCACAAGACCACGGAGACGTCTTCAGACAACGCTGGCTCTTCGGCTTTGAAACGGAGATGAGCACCGCCCCCTAGAGTTGGGAAGGACTAGCACATATATGTGCAAGGGGAACCTTTATCTTTTATCTAAACTTTGAAGCTAGCTGTGGCTTATCCTACAGGTACTAGGATAAGAGTCAGGATCCTGGTTTGGTTTGTTCCGATGCTTGAACTTCAGGTCCCAACACGGGCATTTTTGAGAACTCAAGCCCACATATTTGAATGATGCCCAGGTTGGAGAGAATGGCTTTTGTGATCTGATTTAATGGGTACTCTTGGCTCCAGATATGTTCACTCTCTATTTCTCAAATACCCAAAGAATATGGCCACTGGATCACAGAAGTTAGCATTTTGCTAGGCTGTAGTTTTATAGACCTACCTGTTAGAATCTTATTGCTGATGCCTAAATTAAAAGGAGCTAGAAATTATAAATTATTGTCTAGCTTCTAATGTAAGCTTGCTTATATAGTAAAAAGTTCATAGATAATATTCTTCCCCAAATTAGGTGCCTGCAAACTGCAAAGTTTTGGGGCCTTCTCTGTAAGGTTTTAACCTGGCGAAGGGAAATAATGCTCTAAGTCAAGGGTCTCCAACCTTGGCAACTTTAAGACTTGTGGACTTTGCTGGCTGAGGAATTCTGGGTGTTGAAGTCCACAAGACTTAAAGTTGCCAAGGTTGGAGACCCCTGATCTAGGGGACAAAGCAGCAATAAAAGTCACATTTGTTATAGGCTGAGATACCATTCTAAACAGAGCTGTAAATTTAATCTGTGCTAAAAATGGCATCTGACAGTTGGAGTGGCAGCCAGATACCCCAAAGAACTGAGTATCTTGCCTAGCTAGAATGCGATTTGGAACGAAGCAAAAAAAACCAAGCAGATATTTAATCTTTGCTTCGGTTCCCTCTCGGCTGGTCTACTGAGGATGACCATGTATGGAGAAGGCAGAAGCTAAAATGGGCATCGTGCTCTCCCCACTGCCTTCAGTTGGCAAGTTGTCTGGTTCAATTCCAGCATTTCTGAAGTGGTCCTTTTAACTTACTTGGTCCATTAAGGGCATCCTGATTCTAGTAGGCAGGGAACCTTCTGAATGCAGCTGCTAGAGAGGAGGGGATGCCATTCTGCTCTTTGGCTCTTTTCTAACTGACTCCATTGTGTAATTCGCATCTTTACTGCTGTGTTTGCCAACGTGGTGCCCACGAAAATCTGCTTTTCCCTAGATACATCCTTTAGCGCTTACAAATTTCCCAGCCTTACCTGACCCCTGTAGCAAAGAAGACATTAAATAATAAATTTACTTAAATTAGGATCCTGATGTAGAAGAAGAAGTATTGGATACCTTTACTGGCCATTTTTACGTACCCTTTGTAAGGGCAAAGTTACATGTAATCAGGATAGGAGACCACACCTGAAATTGTGAAAAAGAAGGCTGTATGTAGAATAAGGGACTTCTTACAGAGATATAGTAGCATACCAAAAGAGGAGATAAAGTGACAATTGGAAATAATATGACCTTTTTGGTCTCCAGTAAACTAATTTTTGAGAGTCGGTTTGCTGCAATACTTAGAGTCCTGGTGGCGCAGTGGACTAATTCACTGCTATTAAGATCAGCTGCTTGTAATTACTGCAAGTTCAAATCCCACCAGGCTCAAGGTTGACTCAGCCTTCCATCCTTTCTAAGGTAGGTAAAATGAGGACCCAGATTGTGGGGGCAATAAGCTGACTTTGTATAAAATATACAAAAGTATGAAGGCTATTGCTTAACGCACTGTAAGCCGCCCTGAGTCTCCGGAGAAGGGCGGCATATAAATTAAAACTAAAAAAAAAAAAAGGCACTAGAGATTGCAGACTGTGAGTTCTAATCCAACCGTAGGCACAAAACCAGCTGGGGGGACCTTGGACCAATCCCTTTCTCTACGCTCTAGGAAGAAGGTCAAACCATTTCCAAAAATATTGACCAGAAAACTACAAAAAAACTTGTCCAGGCTGTTCCCAGGAGTCCACACTGACTTAAAGGCACAAAACACAAAGTCGTTTTGTCTTCAGGACTTTCGGACTTGCGCTGGAGCCCATCCTGAGGGAGCTTCTCTCACTCTCTCCTGAGTGAGCTGTTGCGTGTGTGGGCTCCAGCGTGAGTCCGAAAGCTCAGAAGACAAAACCTCTGGTCCCGGTGACTGATCCAGATTGGATCCTAAGCATGAAATATTTTGGGGAACCAGATTTAGACAAGCAATTTGGCGATGCAATTTGGCAACCCTTGTAAGGATCGGGGACAGTGTTGGCGAACCTTTTCGGCACCGAGTGCCGAAATGGGAGCGCGCATACACACTGGCCACCTGGTCTTCCGGCTTCTGCCGTGCATGCATACACGAAGACCAGCTGGCCAGCGTGCCTGTGCCTGTCGGAAACCAGAAAATCATCTTGGTTGCTCTTTTGGTTTCCAGCACTCCCACCTTCGTGAAGACCAGCTGGCCAGTGTGCCAGACCCCAGAAGAGCAAAGGGCAGTGACTTGCGTGCCCAGAGAGATGGCTCTGCTTGCCACTTCTGGCACGTGTGCCATAGGTTCGCCATCATAAAAGAGCCTTGGTGGCGCAGCAGATGAAAGTGCCATTAACTAGCACCAGCTGCCTGCAATTACTGCAAGTTCAAATCTCAACAGGCTCAAGGTTGACTCAGCCTTCCATCCTTTCGAGGTAGGTAAAATGAGGACCTGGATTGTGGGGGCAATAAGCTGACTTTGTATATAAAAAAAAACCACCGCTTGGGGGGACCGAAAGCACTACTAAGCAGGTATATACAAAAGTATGAAGGCTATCGCTTAACGTATTGTAAGCCGCCCTGAGTCTCTGGAGAAGGGCGGCATATAAATCAAACCAATAAATAAATAAATCACAGACCTGGGAAGTTGTTCTCCACTTCAATGCAGGAATTACAGCTGAAGATCTTACAGCCATTTAAGAACTGTAAGAATCCCCCTTGTATTGCATAACCCTTCTACAAGATGTTGCAGAAGTGATAAAAAGAATTATTTTCGTCTTTAGAGAGGGAGGTCTTTAATTAGTGTGATACCATAATCAAAAGAGCGAATTCTTCCCAACTTTGGCTCACTTTTTACATACGTTCCATTGAAAGAATACTACATAGTTATGAAGCAAGAATCTTATTGGTGATCTGCTCTTAATAGCCAAATCAATCACGGCCCATCAGTGGAAACATCTGGATCGTTGTTGTTTTTTGCTTGAAAAATGATATGGTGAGATTTGTTTGCCCTGCTTGACAAGGTCTCTGATAAAATCCACATGGTTAAAAAAAACAGTAGGAAATGTTTACACTGGCACTGGCAGGTTTTTATCAGTTTTATAAAGGACAACATGAATATATGTTTGGACATATGGGAATTTTCAATTGATACAGGGTTGCATAACATAGCAGTGACTGAAATGTATAAAGGAATAAAAAGAAGCAAAGACACTTGGTGTTAACCCGTAGCTCGTTCCATCCTATGATTTTGGAGTATTTCAATAATCCTGTAGGTATGCTATAATAAGATCTCCTTTAAATTGAACACCCAGCTTAGTTCCCAGCTGTTCCAGAGGAAAGGAGCTACTTCAAGACAATTCCCTCAAGTTGGGTGGGCTCCTGACATTCCTCCTGCTTATCCAGGTCATGCAGGCAGACATTCTCAAGGATCAGTGGGCCCTAAGATACCCAGAGCTGTATATGGCTGTAGAGGGAGCAGCCAGCCTCTTGAATTGTGCTCATAAATCTGGTTATTCAGAGGGGTAACTAACATGGCATTATTGTAACTGAGCACCTAGCATGGACGCTGATATTTTCTTGTTAAGCTGAAGGTTCCAGGTAGTCTTCAAGGAAAGCACCGTATAGAACAAGTAGATGATTATGACCATCAAGTCAGCGTCAGCTTTGCTTTATGGTTTATAGTATGACATGAATCCAGAGTTAATTTCCCAAGTGCCCAAGGTATAAAGAAGAAATAAGGAGGAATTTTCTGACAGTGAGAACGATCAACCCGTGGAACAGAAGTTGCCTTCAGAACTTGTGGGAGCTTCATCACTGGAAGCTTTTCAGAAGAGACTGGACTGCCACCTGTCAGAAATGGTGTAGGGTCTCCTGCTTTTGGGTGCGGGGTGGATTGGACTAGATGACCTAGAAAAGTCCCTTCCAACTCTGTTAATCTGTATATATGATGTGTTAGATGCTGATGTTAAAATTGTCCTGTTTCTTGTTAGGAGAAGGAAGTTTGAGCAGGTTGAAAAATTCGAAGCCATTACTCTTGTCTTTAGCTATTGTGCCTGTCAGGGATGGTGAGTGAGGGTTCTAATCTCACAACTGCAGTCCTTCCATGCTTGGGGTTCTAAGATGGAAAATACACCTGTTTTGTGAAAAGTTCAACACCCTGCTGGAGGTGAGGCTCTATTCCAGAGGTCTTCAAAGCTATGCTGGCTGGAGAATTCTGGGAGTTGAAGTCCACAAGTCTTAAAGCTGCAAAATTTGGGGGGGGGGGGGAGCTGCTCTATTCATAGCGGCTTTCTGAACGTTCCCAGTTCAACCTCTCTTGCTGTGCTGAAATGTGTATAATTTGTGCTTGACTGCTCGAAAAGGTTGGGGTGTTGTAAGCCAGAAAGCTGGGCTTGCTTGTTCTCCCTGCTGCATTAACAGCTTGCATCTTGGAAGAGGAAACTGAGATGGATACCCACCTGGAAACTGCTTGATACCTGGATTTGGTCCTCCTCAACCTGAAAAGAGGAGAGAAAATAATCCAGCACAAAAGCACTGAATTGCACAAACCCTTACCAATATTGTTAATAACTGTTATCGGTGATCGGGAATTTAAGAGCCATGGTGGCGCAGTGGTTAGAGTGCAGTACTGCAGGCTACTTCTGCTGACTGCCGGCTGCCTACAATTTGGCAGTTCAAATCTCACCAGGCTCAAGGTTGACTCAGCCTTCCATCCTTCCGAGGTGGGTCAAATGAGGACCCAAATTGTTGGGGGCAAGAGGCTGATTCTGTAAACCGCTTAGAGAGGGCTGTAAAGCAATGTAAAGCGATATATAAGTCTTAAGTGCTATTGCTACTGCTAACTGCTCGGTTTCAAGAGAAAGAAAGTCCGAGCTGTCAGGGTTCCAAGTAATACCCCCAACCAAGTAAGACTCCCAAGGCAGGCATTGCCTCAAAGTACTAAAACCTACCAGGATAAGCCCAACTTTCTTCTGGATTGAAATCTGCAAAAAGCTAATCGGGATTCCTTAACTATAACTCAACTTGTTTGTTCAGGTTTAAGCATCTCCCTTGTTTCTGTTCTTCAACCTTCAGAGAAGACAGTTAGGGTTCATCTCATGTAATACCTCTCATGTCATAGCTGATGGACTACATTTAAACCTTGCTTAGATTACACTAGAAAACCATTGATAGAATAACAGAGTTGGAAGGGACTTTGAGGTCTAGTCCAAACCTCTACTCAAGCAGGAGGTCCTATACCATTTCAGACAAATGGTTGTCCAATCTCTTCCTTAAAACCTTCATTGTTGGAGCACCCACAACTTCTGGAGGCAAGTCGTTCCACAGACTATCAATCAGTTCTGAAATAAGATCTTTAGTATGTGAAATAGGTGCTTTATTATGAAGCTCTGGCCCTTTTAAAGCTGATTCACACACTCTTTGGAAAGATGCAGCAGCCACTAACTTCTCTGTTAAATGATATAGAAATGGTTTAGTTTGTTAGCAGCTATCTCTAATATAATCAGAAAGTTATGAAGCTTAAAAGAGCTTTATGGAACATCTAGCCAAACTCTTTCAGTGCGCAGGAAAACCAGTTAAATTCCAACTTTGAGAGTTGGCTGTCCAGCCCTTCCTAAAAGTTTAGAAGTTATCTAATCAACACATTCCAAATCTTTCAACCTTTCTCAAATTACAAGAGAACCTATTTTGATTTCAAACCCCCCCCCCATCTTAGATGAACCCTCCATAAAGATGGAGCTTCATTAAACTGTTGGTCTCTAGGGAGAATCGTTTTAAAACATGGTGTTAAAGCTAACCTCTTTTTTAAGGTCCCAAGTGTTTTCCTTCCCACAACTTTGTTTTGCAAGCTCTGGGTATGTTTTGATACTGCGCAGGGCCTTATAAGTCTAGATATTTAAAGTTGACGGGTGCAGTTCAGCATTCCATCTGGCTCGCGTCAAGTGCTTCCAGCTGCATTGTGTCTCCGGACATGAGACAAAGCTTGGGAGAACATCAACAGCAGGCTCCTAGCGGCATCCAGAGCAGGCATATTTGAGGATGTTCTACCCTCATCAAGGCCCAAATGGAGGGCTGAATTTAATAAATAAATAATAACAACTTCATTGTCATTGTATGTGTATACACAGCATACCCGTACAACGAAATTCGCTTAACACCCAAAGACCAGGTCCAACACACAAACCAATCCCCAAACACCCCACCACCCACCACAAATTCCCCACCCCTAAACCACCCAAACATCCACACAACAGACCATTTCCTTCTTTCCCAGCTCTGAGGATGCCAGGGCTCTTGTTAAGCAGCTGCAATCCTAAACTATCCATAACTGAGACATCCTATGATGTGAATTGAGGCTAGGAGTAAATCGAGCAAGCTGCTTTTTTAGAGAACTGTGATTTGTGTCACAGGTCGGCGTGAACATACAGCCGTCACGTTTCAGTCAAAATGGTCACCCTGTCAAGAGCACGTCATTAGATACTTCTGCTGTTTGTTTTTGCTTCTCCCATCTTTTGCTTCAATGTTCTTTTGGATCCCACATTTGTGCACGTGTGTTTGGATTTACTTGGTCCAGAAAACAAGCTCTCCCTAGTCTATAGCTAAATTGGCAAGTTGTTTGGAGGCTTAAAAGATGTGCCTTTTTTTCTCAATGCAGCAAAAGCTGCATCAACTGATTGCATTCCTAGAAGCAAAGATTTCGTCAGATTGTCCAGCAGGCCAAGAGATTGTCATCTCCTCTGAGTAAAGCCATGTGAACAATGAGTGGTCCAAGTGTTGCTATTTAGATTTCAAGAGCTAGATAGAAACAAAGCTACGGTAGTTCTTAGAACAACACACATCAGGGGATGGCATCAAAAATCTCAGCCTGTGGAAGAGAGAATATCGCTATGAGAATTATGCCCAGGTTTGTCAGAAATTACAGTTGGACATCAAATCATGTTCCTGAAAACAGTCATTTTTAATTGTGAAGCAACGAAAAAGATGCTGGATGAAGAAGCATGGCCCGAACCTAAACTGGTACTTGCGGAGTTACCAGATTCTCAGAAGCATTTCAAAAAGTGTCAACATTTGCAAAACCTTGCAGAAAATTCTAAACAAGAAGTCTTTGCAATTTCCAAACAAGCTTGACGTGTAATATAATCTTCATCAAGAAATGGTTGCTAGGGTAGAATTAATGATCTTAAACAATAACATTAGCAGGGTATGGTTTTTAAAAGGGGGCTCATGTTTAATTTCAAGATACTCTCAGCTGTGAGAGTAGGTTAGCAGAAGCAAAATAGCCAAGGTTGCCGTTAAGAATATCGCTAGCCAAACATCCTTATTGCGAAGAACCTGATGAAGAGGGCATTTTCCTTCAAACTTGGCAACTTGAAAATGCAGGGATCTCAACTCCCAGAATTCCCCAAGGAGTAATAAATGAGCTCTATCTACTTCTTGCAACCTTTAAACACTTAGTAGGCAAGGAGACTAAATCTCTGTGCATCCATTCAGTGGACTCCCTGATTCTGCAAGACCCCAATATCAGATTATCTTAAACATGGGAGAGGAAGTGGTGTTTTTAAAATCCCTATCTAGGTACAGAAGAAAAACTTTTTTTCGAGATCGCAATTTGATTCTTTCTCCAAAAGGTGGGGTTTTTTTGTTTTTTTTTTTGTTAAATAGCAATCCACATTGCAAATAGAAAAGCTTTTATTGGTACCGGTGGGAGATTTTATACCTCTTAAAGTTACCTGTGGGAGTTGGGAGATCATTTTTTTGTTAATGGGGGTGGGTGGGCTAAGAGATGAAAATGGCCTTCTCTGCTTGCTCTTATCTCGATGAAAATGAGTCATTTTGGTGCGTAATTTTTTTTTAAAAAAAAATATTTGTTACCTATCTAACATTGTAGCTTGGCCCTGAGTCAGATGGGATTCAATTTCATGTGACTCAGACAAGAACATTTGTTTCCACATGGATGGAATTCATCCTTTTCCTGGGATTCATCAGGTCATGTGATCTCATACCTGAAGGACCTCAACTCTCGTAAATACCATACGGTAACTATGAGGTCCAATGATCTCAAACTCTGTTGAGATATATGGTTCCCTGTCTCCCCTAGGTTCGGACACTTTTTGTGAGTGGACTTCCAGTGGACATCAAGCCCCGAGAATTGTACCTCCTTTTCCGACCATTTAAGGTGAGCAGGACCTAAAAAACAAATGCCTGGGTCTAACTGGGGAAGCCCCCTTGTTCAATGGTAGAGCATCTTCTCAACATGCAGGTAGTCCTTGACTTACAACCATAATCGAGTCCACGTGGTCTGCTGCTAGGCAAGAGAGCTGTTAAGTGAGTCTTACGACCTTTCTTGCCACAGTTGTTAAGTGAACCACCGCAATTGTTAAGCTAGTAACATAGTCCTTAAGTGAATCCAGCTTCCCCGTTGACTTTGCTTGTTGGAAGGTCACAAAAGGAGATCACATGACCCCGGGACCCTGCAATGGTCATAATTATGAGTCGGTTGGCAAGCATCTAAATTTTGATCATGGGGATGCTGTTAACAGTTGTGTGGAAAATAGCCGCAAGTCATTTTTTTCAGTGCTGTTGTAACTTCAGTCACTAAACGAATAGTTGTTAAGTCAAAAGTTCTGAGCTGTCTCTTAGACCTCACCGAGAAGATTGAAAAAGAATTGTTCCAGGATTCCACAAATTCAGTTTTCCTGCCTTGGGCTCCATCCATGCTGTTGGACCAGCTCTATTGCCTTTGCTTACTTAAAGCCCCAAATATATATTAAACTTATGTAAGAAAAGAGAACCAGGGTAGGTTATGGTTCCATAATCTGCTAGAATCCAAAGACAGCTCTCTAGAGTCTAGACCTTCTGGAACTACAACTCACATCAATCCCAGAGAGCATATAGCAGAGGAACTGTGAGACCTATTGGGAGTTCTAGTTTGCAATATCTGGAGTTGTTTGCTTTCCATCTCTGGCATCACGGATGCAGAATCAAATCCCCACACTGGTCTGATTCAGTAGAAAGCAGCCATTTCCTCTGACTCTACATTCTTTAGTGTGTTGATTAAGCGGTCTTTTTACCAAAGGGAATTTGGCCTGAAAATTGTATTACGGTATAAGGAAATATACATAGCTCAGGCTGAACTGTGGAATCCTTGACCCTTGGTTCTTGCCTTGCAGACATTTGATGATGTTACCTAGTTGGGTAATAAAACGTCTGCAAGAAAACCACCGAGCTCAGAGAGCACCAAGGACCCCACAACTGTATTGCAACTAGCAAAACACACTACTTGACAAATTGCGTGTGTGTGGGGAAAATATGGTCAGAATAGTAACTGCGTCTTAGTTTAACTTTTTCCTTTTCACGGCAACCGATATAACAAATTTACTGTTTCCTTTCTCTAGGGTTATGAAGGATCACTGATCAAGCTAACATCCAAACAGGTAATGCCTCTCCTTCTGTTCTGGCAGCCACCCAGTGCAGCTTAAATCAAGGACCAGTTCACCTCCTAAGACCTAAGGGAAAGGAACCCTGCAGGATTATAGCTGATGCTTCAATTAAGCAATCCAAAGCATCTGTCCAAACTCCTTGGCAACCTCCAAACATGTAGACTTCAACTCCTAGAATTCTAATCTATGGCTCTGCTGGCTGTGGAAATTTGGGAGTTGAAATCTAACACCTCTGGAGATTACCCAGCTTCAGAAACAGGGTCCTAGATCAGGGGTCCCCAAACTTGGCAACTTTAAGACTTGTGGACTTCAACTCCCAGAATTCTCCAGCCACAAGTCTTAAAGTTGCCAAGTTTGAAGACCTCTGTCCTAGATCATCCCCCTCGGCAGTGAGAGAGCCAGCTGTGTTTGGGTCCTAGAAGAAATGTTCTACTCGTTAGCAAAATAGCCCCTCTATCTAGGCTTTTGTTTTGGCACCAGGTCTGGTGAAGGTTACTTCATGTTGTTCTAGAACAGGCCTGGCCAATTTAGTGGGTGACACAGTGGTTAAAATGTAGTATTGCAGGCAAACTCTGCCCATTGCCAGGAGTTCGATCCTGACCAGTTCAAGGTTGACTCGGCCTTCCATCCTTCTGAGGTTGGTAAAACGAGGATCCAGATTGTTGGGGGCCCAATAAGGCTGACCCTGGAAACCATAGAGAGGGCTGTAAAGCACTATGGAGTGGTATACAAGTCGGCTATTGCTACTATGTTTCCCCAAAAATAAGACCCTGTCTTACATTTTTTTTGAACCCTGAAATAAGCGCTTGGCCTTATTATTTTGGGCGCGTAGAGCACAATGGGACTCCTCTTGCCGTCTTACCTGATTTCCAGCTCTGTGTTTAAATATTTTCAGGGAGGGCTTATTTTGGGGGGAGGCTTATTTTAGCGCCGGCGCTCAAAAGCCCGATTTTTTTTTTTTTAAATTTGATTTATATGCCGCCCTTCTCCGGAGACTCAGGGCGGCCCACAATGCGCCGAGCAACAGCCTTCATACTTTTGTATATTTATACAAAGTCAGCTTATTGCCCCCACAAACTGGGTCCTCAATTTACCTACCTTAGAAAGGATGGAAGGCTGAGTCAACCTTGAGCCTTGGTGAGATTCGAACCTGCAATAATTGCAGGCAGCTGATGTTAATAACAGGGCTTTAGACCACTGTACTATCCAAGGATTGGGCTTATTATTATCAGAGGATGTCTTATTTTGGGGGAAACAGGGTACCCAGATGTGTGGTTCTGTTTTAATAATGCTCACTTGTTCTGGAGTATCCTGCCTGGGAAGGGCTACCTATACAAATGATGATGCTTCATCCTTAGCCAGATGGGCCACAGGTTGGTTGCTGTAAGGAACAGCACTTGGCTGAAATGGAAACAAGGTGGAAATGAACAAATATATACCATATTTTTTCGGAGTATAAAACGCACCTTAGTTTTTGGGGAGGAAAATAAGAAAAAAAGCTGATTGGTGGGTGGATCGGCCTCCTGTAATACCCCCAATCAGCTCTTCCCAGAGGTGAATTTTAGCAACAGGTTCGTTGGTTGTGAGCTCTGTGCCTTGCCTTTTTTGACTTTTATCTCTGCCTCTGAAAGCCTCCGAAACAGAGATTCAGAAATAAAGGCTCTGAAGCTCTGTTTCTGAGGCTTTTTTTCTGAAGCTCTGTTTGGAGGCTTTTTTTCTGAAGCTCTGTTTGGAGGCTTTTTTTCTGAAGCTCTGTTTCTGGTGCTTTTTTCAGCCTCTGAAACCTCCGTTTGAGAAGCTGGGTGGTGCTACATTTGGAGTATAAGACGCACCCAGATTTTCAACCTCTTTTTTGGGGGGGGGGGAAGGTGCATCTTATACTCCGAAAAATACGGTATCTGGGGCTCCAGGACTTTTAGGAGGCTGCCTGCTTGATGGCTTCTCCAGAGATTGAATGAAAACTCTCTGAGTACCCTACAGAGGTACTGTTGCTGGGGCTTCATAGGAGATCTTTCTTCCCTACCCTTTGAGTTCTGTTTCTGCAATCCTTCTGCAAGGATTATGTACATGCATGTGGCTCAAAGTATTTGTCTTTCTCAGCCAGTAGGGTTTGTTACTTTCGACAGCCGTTCTGGTGCAGAAGCTGCAAAGAATGCGTTGAATGTGAGTATGTACACTCTTTTTGCATTCGGTGCTCACTAAACATCAGAGCTTTGTTAATTGCTTTTGGCCCCAGTTCAACGCAGAGGACAAAGCTACCATATGTTTTCTGCTCATATCTTAGTTACTCCGGCTGATAGGGAGATCTCTCTTTCCTGCTACTTAATGGATGTGTGTCATAAACACAGGACAATAAGAACTGATAAGGATTGGCCAGAACCACACAACTTGACTACGAATGTCAGATAGGGGTAAATGGGAAGGTTATACTAAACATTTTCATTTATTCCTAAACTAAAAATATGGCAAAGCAGTGTTGTAAATGATTTTAATAAATCATCATCTGTTACAGAAGTGTTTCTCATCCTTGGTGACCAGCTCCCATAATTCAGCTCTAACTCAGCCATGCCATGCCATGATCCAGACAGCCACGGGGAATTCTGGGAGCTGAAGTCCACACATCTTAAAGCTCCCAAGGTTGAGAAACACACCGCATTACAGGAAAATTAAGATGAATTTAAGATACGATGGAATTTGTTGCAGCAGTGATAATACATCACCTCGGAGATTGTATCTCCGGTCAAATGCTCTGCAGCTTTTGAATATTATTAACTAAACAGATGATACAAGGAGAGGGGTGTAACGAGATGGGTGGCAAACGAATGTAATCAATAATAAATAAATCTGAATTGCCCTTTACCTGGAAGGCAAGGTTGCTTCTCCATAAGCATATTTGCATCCCTAAATTGAAACGGGCAGACAGTGTGGAAGGTGGAGGGTGAGCCCCATGTAATTTAAATATTTTGACCACAGCAGGCACATTCAAGTGATGCCCCTGAGTGGGCAGGTCTGGATTTTTGCTTTTTTGGAGTGGGTGGTGTCCAGAGCCTTAATCGATTTTTCAAAATAAAAATAGATACCAATACAATTACATTAATTGAGGCATCAGTAGGTTAAATGCCTTTGATTTCAAAGAAAAACAATAAACTAGCTCTGTAAGTGGAAAAGAGGATCAACAAAAACAATATGGTATCAACAATAACTTTAAAAGTACTGTATATGAGTTGGGTAGCTATACAAATTTGTTTAATAAATACAATGGGAAAGGTCTTTGGGGATTCCAGAATTTACATGGCACTAATTGGATTAGTGAACCCTCCCCATGCCCCATTTTACCTTTAGCAAGCCTCCCTGCAGCCAAAACGGTTGCAGGAAAAAAAGGCATTTTTCCCTCACTCGAGTATAAGCCGAGGGGGGCTTTTTTCAGCATAAAAAATGTGCTGAAAAACTCGGCTTATACTCGAGTATATACGGTATATACATTTTTTTAAGACTTATATTAGGTGGAATTTGTTTCAGGGAAATATAACCTTAGGAAGTAGCTTAAATCAAGTTTGGGTCTTCCGTAGGTAGAATATCTACACATTTATATGAGTCCCAGTCTTCAGCCAATCGGTTTCTGGATGAGCAAATGCAGGTTTTTTTCCTACTCTCGTAACCCATCTCCTTCTCTCCACCTCCTGCAGGGGATCCGCTTCGACCCAGAGAATCCCCAGACGCTGCGGTTAGAGTTTGCCAAGGCCAACACCAAGATGGCAAAGAGCAAGCTGATGGCCACACCAAACCCCACCAATCTCCACCCTGCCCTAGGCGCACACTTCATTGCACGAGATCCTTGTGAGGAGCAGGGGGGGGAAGAAGTCAATAAGCAAGGAGGGGGGAGACATTGGGGTTGGGGGTCTCTGGGAAGGCATGTGAAAGTGTCAGTGTGCACATTCCTAGTGGGTCTCCCACAATCGAGACTCTCAAGTCAGGGGTGAAATCCAGCAGGTTCTGACAGGTTCTGGAGAACCGGTAGCGGAAATTTTGAGTAGTTCGGAAAACCGGCAAATACCAACTCTGGCTGGCCCCGGAGTGGGGTAGGAATGGAGATTTTGCAGTGTCCTTCCCCTGCCACACCCACCAAGCCACACCACGCCCACCAAGCCACACCACGCCCACCAAGCCACGCCCACAGAACCAGTAGTAAAAAAAATTTGAATTCCACCATTGTCTCAAGTCATCCAGGTCATGTTTGTCCCCAAGGTGTTTTTTCAAGAGGCAATTAGACTTTCTTGGGGGGGGGGGGTGTTTTCCCCCTTGAAAACATTTCGCTTCTCCTCCAAGAAGCTTCAACCCTTCTGACAGCGTTCTGACCGTTCAGTAAGAACTGAAGAAGCATCTTAGAGGAGAAACAAAACATTTTCAAAGGAAAAAAAAACCCCAAGAAAGTCCCGTGGCCTTTTGAAAAGCACCTTTGGATCCCACTAGGATGTTTCTGCATTCTTTTTTCACATGCACGAGACACCCCTAAATTCAGTTTCCATAGTTGGTGCAAGTGGGAGGAATCCTAAATCCTCGGGTGGCATGCATTTCCCCTATCCCTAGGATGTGGCTACGGGTTATTCTCCAATCCTTTGAATGTAGCTACTGGCTACTAGAGCTTTCTTGGAACACCATTGCTTGAAATCAGGGACAGAGTAGTGTTAATTCGAGCACACAATAAGCCCTGCAAACCTGACCCTTAGTCAACATCCTTATGCTGTTCAGGAGGGCAACCTCTTAATGAAACATTAAGAATACCTCCCCCCACCCCCAGGCAACAAAGAAATGGCCCATTTCCTGATGTTGTGAGATCTGAAAAGTCTACATTGTGGGAGGTTTATGAACAGGTCTTGAGTACACACACACACACACACACACACACACACACAGCATCTTCTTGACCTGGGCTAGTCTTACAGGGTGTTGCTAAGCAGAGCTTGATAGGAAGACCCTTCCTGCAGAATTGGGGTGAGGACATTTGTGTCTGAGAATGGGCTTTTGAAGATGTTTGCATGTATCACTTAATCTTTCGTTTCTTTCCCGTCAATCGGACCATGCCCAGACAGCCTCTACCACCCCAGATTTTGCCAAATGTCCAAAAAGAGTTTAATGCTTTTGGGTTCATCGTCCCTCTGGTGACATCAGAAGCTAAACTCCCCTATAGCTCTCAAAAGACCAAGATAGGACTTCAAAAATGTGGCACTGGGCTCAAAAGCTTTCTCTCCTCTTTCCTCTACCTATCTTCCTTCCCCCTCTGCAAACCTGTAAGAGACTCCATGCTTTCCTCCTTCCCGATGGGAGAATTTGCTGACCTTCTGCTGCTTCTCCTCTTCTAGATGATCTGACTGGAGCTGCCCTGATTCCAGCATCTCCAGAAGCATGGGCTCCCTACCCCCTGTACACCACGGAGCTAACCCCTGCCATTCCACATGCAGCTTTCACCTATCCAGCTGCTGCCGCTGCTGCCGCTGCTCTTCACGCTCAGGTGAGTCCACAATTGAAAGTTGTTGTTTCTTCCTTTGGGTGTAAAGCCCCCTCTCGCACGGGACAGGACATCTCTGTTTTCAAGACTTTAATTTCGTGCAGAGGGTGGAGAATTTCAGCGAGTGGGTGGAGAAGTTGATGACCCCAAGAGATTCTTCCCCTCTGAAACCAAAAATAGCCTGCGTCCTCAGGGAGAAAGCTTCTATCTTCCAAATCTGCCTCCAATTTGAGGAAAAAAAAACAGTGGGCTGCTATTCCCCTCTGCTCAGTGGTGGGATCCTCCCGATTTAACAACCGGTTCGGTGAGCGTGCGATTTGCACGCACGGCGTCTGCATGCACAGTTTGAAGAAATCTTCACTTTCTGGTTTCTTCAGAGGAGTAACACAGCTGATTCGTGCGGCAATCTGCTCTACCACATGAATCAGCTGAGAAGATAAAGGTAGGAAAATAGTGTGGGCAAGCGGGTGGGCCCATCTGATTGCCGGGACGAACCGGTTCGCTCCCAGCTGATCGTTGGAGCTACAGGTTTGCCCGAACTGGCCCGAACCGGTAGAATCCCACCCCTGCCTCTGCTTCTCAAGCAGGTTTGTTAGAGGAAATTAATTAAGCAGACCTCCAAGGCAGGGATGTCCAACCTTTGGTGACTTTAAGACTTACGGACTTCAACTCCCAGAATTCACCCAGCCAGCTATGCTATCCTGGCTAGGGAATTCTGGGAGTTGAAGTCCAACAGGTCTTAAAAGTTACCAAGGTTAGACATCCTTGCTCCCAGGGAATCCAAGCACTTAAAAGAACACTCGCTCCAAATGAACTGCCCTATTCCAGCAAGCACGGAGGAATCGGCCTCTCGAGAAACAAAGGTTAACTTCTTTCAACTTCTCAGATTGTACGAGGATGGGTGGTTTGATCCTGTCCCACATAGCCGTGGATGGGAAAGTGCCTATTTTACCTCTTGTGGGGGGGCAGCTAAAGGAATTGACCGTCTCACGTTCAAAGGAAGAGAAGTCAGGAAAGTGACCCACAGTTGGAGAGATGGATATGAAGGAGACGGTCATACTCCATTTCTGGACAGCGTCCGATCCGAGGAGCTCCCTGTTGGGAGATTAAAAGGCCTCTTTCCATCTGGCAAAGCATAGTATGAAGTCAGCTTGAACTTCTCCCTTGCAAAAGCCATTTAAACTACTGTTAATTTTGGTTCTGCTGCCAATACATTAAAGTCTGCTCTTGTATGGCCTGACCCTTTTCTCTTCCGTCAGAGGAATTAAGGATAGATTTCTCTGCAGCTGTTTTAAGGAAGGAGGACCGTCATTTAACATGATGACCAAGCCATAAGAATGTATACAAACAAGGGTAAAGTAGATTAAACACACGTTAAGGTCCAAGGAGGGGAATAAATAACTGTTTTTACAAATTATAATTTTTCTCTCGTTCTCTCTCTCTCTCTCTGATTCCATGGAGTCGGAGTTATCCCTTAAGGGGAATTTTAGTAAATCCACATTCATTTCCTGATTGCAATATATATATATATATATATATATATTAGAAGCTTCACCTCAAAAAGACTCCCTAAAGCTACATGTGTGGGTGTACGTACAAGCACATGGATGCCATTACAAACAAATCCTTTTTTTTTAGGATTAGAATCTAAAAAAACAAAACACAGATAAAAGATGGGAAAGGAGCTCTTTTTAAAAAAAAAAAGGTTCCACTTTTTCAAAAGAGTTTGGAAGAACGATCTTGCTTTCATTCGCTTAACAAAGGAACTTTGGACAAACGTCATTTTATATGCTTACATCTCCCTGGAGAATGCAGAACACTCCTACAGAAATGATGCAGAGTTTATAGCAATGTTTTTCAACCTTGGTAGCTTGAAGATGGGTGGACTTTAACTCCCAGAATCCCCCAGCCAGCAGCGCTGGCTGGGGGGTTCTGGGAGTTGAAGTCCACCCATCTTCAAGCTTCCAAGGTTGAGAAACACTGATTCTCAAACACAAAGTCTTTGATGAAATCAGAAGTTATCGGAACCTAACACACTGGTTTATAGTAACTCTTGGCTAAACATATAGGTTGCAAAGGGTGAGCTTTGCAGACCGAGGGTGCAAAATTTAACGATTCAGCCTCAGAAAAGTGCCATGCCAATTATAAGACCATCGGCAGGTCCTGTGTTCTTATAATTTGGACAACTGGGGACAGCGGCCTGCGATAATTTCTTCTCGCCCCTTAGAAAGAAGCTTTCTCCAGGTTGAAGTCTGCAGGTTTGTCCTTTAAAGCAAAACGAATGTGTTACTCATAAAAACCTTTTCAGTTAAACATTACTTCACTCTCCTTACTAAGCAACGAGTAGCTCAGAGCTCCGCCCACCGCACGGGCTGAAATTCTGGGTGTCTTCATGAAATAAGGGGAAGAATTGTTTTCTCAATTTTTCGATAGGAGTATGACGGGGATGTTTGCTTAACCCCTTGGCCTACCTGTTTAATCAATCGAAGTGTTCTGTTTCATTGCTGCTTGGTATAGTGAACGGGGAGGTTATTTATGGGTCAAAAGTCCAAGGAAATGAAATGGACAATTCTTACGTGCAAATTCTTGGCCATCCATTTCCTTGAAGACTCTTAAGTGATGCTTTAGGGGGATCGAACTTCTATGATTTGACCCAGCCATCATATCTATAGACTCGTTTGACGCCCTGATCTTTCAATTATTGTGTATTTTTAAAAAATTGCTCCATAGTAAATCTTAGCCAACCTGTGGCTAGACTCACTAAGCCATGATTTTGTTTTAACTCGTCTGAAAAAGCTTGGTGATGATGTTCACAGATACTATCAGCTCAGAACAAGCCATGCTATGACTTAGTATAAATGTATGAATCACCCAGCAGATGGGTTGCACACAATGGGCTATAATCTCCCCTAGCAGCCTCCAGATGTTTAGAATGAGAAGAGACTGGGCTATGGATGATGAGAATTGAAGGAAGGGTGATGCATCTGAAGGGACAACAAGTTGGTTGAAGAACAAGCATCTTCAAAGGAGGTTCAGTTAGTTAGACCACCTACGGTACTGATGCTTTTCCTCTATTGAAAATAAGTACCCCAGTTTCAATCATCTGAGAAGTGTTTGGGCAAGGAATGTCCACGGGTCCCTAAGGAAGAGAAGCTCCCAAGGATGGAGAGATTCCATGAACCTTGTTCTAATGAACTGATGGACATTGAAAATTCATAACCTCTGTTGCCTCTCAGGGCCGGTTCCCCTACCCCTGACCTCACCCAAGAAATGTCCTCTACCCAGTGGCCTCTACTACCCATCAAACAAGCTTCCTGCCCCCTCCCGAGGGGCTCCCACAATGGCCAGCTATTGGTTGAAATGACCCCTCCTTTGATGTCTTCAGTGACCTGCAGCCAGGATGCCTACGCAGGCTAGCCCTGAAGCTCAGAGCTGGCCTTGGAAAAGTGGGACCTCGTAGTCCTGACTAACCCCTGCTAGAGTGGAGTAGTTGATTCCCAGAGGCCTCTCAAGATGGGCCCATCTGGAACAGGCTGGTAAGACGAAAATATCTCTCTGCCATTTGGGGGCACAATGGGTCGTTTTGTTCTTTTGTTCTTTTTTTTTTTTCAACTTTCCACAAGCTTTATTTTTGTTTTTGCCCCTTCTGTTCCTTAGCAACCCAATGCATGGGCCTCCACGCTATTCACCCACCGAAAGCCCAAGCGACATGAAAAAAAAACAAAAACCAAAACCCAGGCATTTCTCTAACCCACCTCTGGCCAACTTGGCGCATATGATATGGGCACCATAGCATGGCACTTCTTGGGCTCCCCATGGAGCACCGATAGGTTTATCCCACCCGGAGAGGTGGGGGGGGGAAGGAATCCTATTGTGAAGGTTTCCTGTCACCTGGGAGTGCCTCCCGACCACCTTGTCTCACTCACCACACTCACCTGCTGGGGGAGGGAAGGTGTAGTAGTAGCAGTAGTAGCAGCAACAACAACAGCACACAACGGATTTAATTTTTTTCCCACACAGTCAACTGGCACATATATCAGTCACGCTATGGACTCCGCCAGGGGAGGAAAGACCCCTCCTTTGGCTGGAATCTGAGGGGTGGGGAATCTCCTTTCACAGTCTTCCCCTCCCTCTCTCTCTCTCTCTCTCTCTCTCTTTCTCCCCTCTTTCCAAAATGAGTAAAATTCTGACTTTGACGTGATGATACCGGAAAAGGAAAGGTAAACAATCTGGGACACAATGTGTGCGTTAAGGGACCGTGGAAGAAGTAATGATTGGAAGGGGCTAAGCGGTCACCATATTTAAATCCGAGAGAGTGACCTGATTGAGCAACAGAATTTTACCTCTGTAGTGGAAACGGCAAACGTCGGCCTCAAGGTGAGGCATCCTCTCTTACCTGGAGGGGAATGCCTCTTCTAAGGCAGGGGTGGAGATAGGTTTGTAAAACAAGATGCTTTTGGCTTTAGACCTGATGACTGGTGTGCAGAAGGTAAGAAATGGACTAAAAAAAGCATTGCACAGTGGGTTGAATTATTGAATTATTGTTGCGTATTTAAAAGCTGTTGGGGGAGAAGCTTTGTTGGAGGAAGTGGGCTGGCATCAAACAGCCATTTGAAGGCATTTCAGCTCCCAAAGGTGTTTTTTTTTTTCAAGAGGCAACGGGACTTCCTTTATTTTTCCTTGAAGACGTTTCGCTTCTCATCCAAGAAGCTTCCTCAGTTCTGACCGAATGGAAGGATTTCGTCGTTCAGTCAGAACTGAAGAAGCTTCTTGGATGAGAAGCGAAACATCTTCAAGGAAAAACGAAGGAAGTCCAGTTGCCTCTTGAAAAAAAGCACCTTTGGGGACAACCAAGACCTGGATGACAGAATCTCCACAGACATTTGTGTTCCCAGGTGCTTCCTTTGATTGCCACCACAGCACTCAAGAGCAGTACATCGGTTGGCCAGGCAGATCCTTCTCTCCTTCAGCTGCCGAAACCGAATAGCCAAAACTGATTCCAGATGTGCGGGGGAGATGGATTTAGGAATCCGGGAAGTGCTTTTGAGCTACGGCTGGGAGGAGCCGATGTGAAACCATAATATGTTGATGGCTATCAAATGGACCGCTCTTCAGCTTTGCAAAAGATTGTTGATGATCGGAAAAAAGAGATTGGCAAATAGGTGAAAAATGATGCCAGCAGATTATCATGAAAGTTCCTGGGCCTTCTGAACCAGAAGGTGCTTCTCGGGATCCAAAAAGGATCCCTGGAAACGGTTTGAAAAGTACCAAGTGTTGATCACAAACTTGATTAATGACATCTCTCCCCCCCCCGCTCTTTTTTAGAAGAACTAGAGCGTGGGTGGCTACGATCCTCTTGGCAGTTTAGAATAGGAGATTATAAAGTTCCTATATGTGTTACATGCTCAAACTAAAGTTAATTTAGGGTTGTCTTTTAACAACTATGAAGAGCTATGAAAAACAAGTTGAGGATAGGCCATTTCCTCAAACCTCAGTCTACCCTAACGACAGTGTTCCCTTCTTAAGTCAGTAAGAACTGAATTAAAAATGGAAGGAAATGTAATGTAATTCAACTAGAATTCCCAAATTCTGCAAAACAGACTTGAGATGTTGGGATAATGCTTTTGTCCTATAATGAAGGATACGAGTGCTGAGTTATTATTTTCTTGGAGCGGATTGGATGGAATCTAGTTCCTCTTTTAACCCCCTGGTTCTGGATAATCCTGGTCACCTTTTTAATTGGGGAAGGGAATCAAAGGTTCTAATCTTTGGGCACTTTCTACCCAAATGTAGAATAAGGAGAAGGAGGCAGACTTAGCGACACGAACTCCAAAACTCTGAAGATCTTCCATAAGGAGCCATAAGGTTGAAAGGATTTTGTGTTCCAGCAAGTTAGACTTTTGGTTGAACTTTAGGAGAAACTTTTACACAGTGGAACAAGTCAAGGATGGGACCAGTTGCTTGGAAACTGATGGTCTTGGAGCTCTTTGAACGTAGTCCAGGCAGCCTGTGGGGGAAGCTTTGATCTTCCTCTAGGAAGCAAGGCATTCAAATAGGCAGCCTGCAAAGATTTTGCAGCTGTGAGACCGATATTGTGTTATGGAGCAAACCACGTTGGCTGGGCTTAAGCAGAGAGCAGAAGACGACAAAGAAAGTTGTAGTTGTCGTTGTAGCTTTTCTATTATATGTGTTAATTTTTTTTCTCCCCAAATCTCAGAAAAATGCAAAGGCTATCAGCCCTATGATTATGAACCGATAATTACGGGCTAGAGGAAAAATAAAGATCAGCTGCGCACAAGGAGCATTTGCTAGGAGAAGAAGCACAGATACAGATGTTTGAAAGGGTGTTCACCCAAAAGAAAAATAACTCTGGAAACAAATAATAGCAACGTCGTGCAAAGAATTGGGAGAAAAAGGAGATTCAAGGATATGATAATAAGGATTTTTTTTTCTTTTCAATCACCTTTTCTTTGTGTCTGGAATAGAATGTGAGAAGGCTTTGAGAGGCAGGTGAAGAAATGCTGCCTAAGGAACGGTCTGATAAGAGACAGCGTAGCCCTCAACTGGATAATGGGTGGAGAAAGAGACTGAGAAGAGGCTCACCCTAGCTTCTCAGTTTGTAAAAGGAGACAGTCAGAAATGTGTACTTTCAGACCTGCGAGATTCTCTTATTGTAGCCTTACAATGAAGTGAGATTAGCTCATTTGGTTGTGTTTCCTGTCTGGTCTACCTAGGAAAGCTGAATTTACCTGACAGGGCTTTTACTTAGGCCCAAAGCTGGCTGAGGAACTCTGGGAGTTGAAGTCCACAAGTCTTAAAGTTGCCAAGGTCGGAGACCCCTGAACAGGACAACCTTGAGTGACACTGGGTGACCTGGTATGACACAGCTGCCATGTTTTCAACTTTGGAATCACCTCAAAGGTGATTTCAAGGCCTCAAACATGTTCTCCTTAGAGCTAGTCTACCCTTTGAGGTATGAAGAAATTCATTATGAGGTTTAGGGACAAGGAGAGCTTCTGCAGTCTGAAAGAACCATTGGTACTGTGAAAGCAATGTAAGCCACGAGTTGATAGTTCTTCTTTGGGAGAACCCCGATCACCATTGAGCCTTGGGGACAGATGTACTGTAACCTAGGCAGAGTGTTTCTGCCTACTCTTGGTTGACCACCTTACTCCTCCCACTTCACACGCTCCTTCTCGTTCTCTTCTAGATGCGCTGGTACCCTCCTTCTGACGCTACCCAACAAGGATGGAAATCCAGGCAGTTCTGTTAGTTTTAGTGAGTATCGGGTTGCAACGCCTAGAGGCGTAGTCCTGGGTGTGGGTGGAGAAGACACGATCTTCTCTAGTGGGGTTGGTTCTTTTCAGCCAGTGAAAGGTGAGTGTGCCCTCTGGCTAGACAACGGCCTGGTAAAACAGGTAGCAAATGCTTTCCTCCATGCATGCTGGTGGGGCTATGATGAAAGACGTCTAGGAGTTTAGCCTTCATAATATGTTCTCTTGCTTTTTTCCAAGAGCTGCTTCTGGCCCACATTTCCCCCCTCTTGTCTCTCCATGGACTGATGCATGAAGGATGAAGGAGTCTTTGGGAACCTCCTCTCTCGGCCTTTTCCCCTGGACACCATCCAAGGGCCCAACTTTACTTTGGCCGTATTATGAACGAAGCTATGGATTCCCCCCCTCCGAAACTCTGAACGTCCATCTCCTCCGTCTCTTCCCCCTGGGGCCATGCTCGCCCTTCTCCCAAACTCTCTCCCCCACCCCCTCAACTCTTGCTAAGCCCCGCCACCTTGCTGTTGCCGAGTTTCTCCTCCAGCTACCTTTTGAGTCCTTTCAGGAGAAACTCGGCCTTTGTCGATACACCCGTTTTTGGTGTGCGCGTATGTATGTTCCCAGCTGGGATGCTGGCACGCAGTTGTGGTCTAGCTGCGTACAGTGCAATATCCAGACTTTTCTTATCCAGAATATTCAGTTTTTGCTGAAGGAAGCAAAAAAAAAAAGACAAATTCAGTTTTGCATGTTTTCTGGCATGACTTTAAAAAATACACTTTAACTTGTTGGGTGTGTGAGAGTGCAGAATTCGTTTTTTGGTCTAGCATTTGTGTAACCCTAGCAGTAGATCTTGGACTAACTATTGATCACTAAACCTTTTTTTTTTCTCTTTTCATCTCGCTTCTGTCAAGACTTGGCTTTTGGGAAAAAAAACAATCACTTTCTATCTTCTCTCTCTCTCTCTCTCTTCTCCTCTTCCTCTTACTCCAGGGTATCTTTCCCTGTTCAGCCTTGGCTAGAATTTGAAATAAAGAAAATTTCTTCTCCAAAGTACAGTGCACTGGGTTTTCCGGTCCATTTTGCCCTTCCCCCAATTTAAGTCAGGGTTGTTGGGTTTTTGTTCATTTTTTGTTGTTGTTGTTGTTTTTCTGTCAAACTTCTATCTATAGAACAGCTGTAAAATACTTCACTTTTTTTTCCTTCCGCATCCCTCGGATTGGAAAAAAAAAATCCAGTCTTGCCAAATCAGCAATCCTTATGGGAATACCGAACAAAGATGTACGAGTATTTTTGTACCATGTGTAATGAGGAAATATTTATGCATCATGCAAAGATTTTGTGTGGTTTTTGTGCAATTAATTATTAAAGAGTAAAAAAATGATAATAATAATAACTGTAATCTGTAAGATGAGTTTAATGTTTAGTTAAAAAGCTTGATGAGAAAGACTTTTTTTCTGTAACTGATTCAGTCAGGCATAGTAACGAGAAATTGCACAATATTTTCTTCTTCTTTTTTTTTTGTGTTGATATTTTATTGCTTGGTATTTGGAAGTCCTTTAAGTATTACATTCAACCATGGCTGTCTTGCTTGTATCAAGATTGTTGAATAAGTTGCTATATCCTTTGAGAATGTGAAACTGGATAATATATGAATTGTACTCAGTGGTGTCTTGGTAGATTCTTTGATGTGTGGAAGTGGTTGTGTTCCCCCCCCCCCCCCCCCGTTCTTTGCTCACAGAGTGCATTGGTTGACCTTACTTGGAAAAATGAGGTGGGGGGGAAGTGGGCTGCATTGGTCTACAGTTACTGCAAAATCTCCATTCCCTCCCCACTCCAGGGGAAGGATACTGCAAAATCTCCATTCCCTCCCCACTCCAGGGGAAGGATACTATAAAATCTCCATTCCCTCATCAGCTGGGATCGGGAGGCAGAGAATAGATGGGGCGGGGCCATCCAGAGTTGGTTTTTACCGGTTCTCCAAACTACTCAAAATTTCCGCTATCAGTTCTCCGGAACCGGTCAGAACCTGCTGAAACCCACTTCTGGATTTAGCCCCTTCTATTTTTCTCCTGTTTAGTGTGATTTTTTTTTTAAAAGTGGGCCTGTTGTTTCTTTCCTAGTTTCCAGAATATTTTGCCCTGATATACCGTAGATTGCCTTCCCTCTGTGTCTGCTGGGACTGTATGGAGGCACCTGCTCCATTAAACAGGCAAGTTTGACTGTAGTCATCCCAAGCAAGCAATGTTTGATGAATAAATGATAACTTTTAGTCAAGTTGAAACAATTGCTCAGCCAACCGGCATTTTCATGGCTGCAAAGGAAGCTGCTTTATTGCTGCATTCAAGGCCCATCCTAGATGGTGAACAAAGAACTGGTATGGGCTGCCGCAAGGAACTTTGCAGTAAATAGCAAAGGAAATAATTAATATAACAAAAATTATATTTATAGGCTTCCGTAATTATTTTTAGTTCTTGTCCATTTGCAGCCCAATAAAAACTCAATACAGGTAATTCTTCAACTTACAACTGGAATTGAGCCTGGAATTAATAATAATAATAATAATAATAATAATAATAATAATAACAACAATAACAGTAACGGGGTTGGAAGGGACCTTGGAGGTCATCTAGTCCAACCCCCCTACTCACGCAGGAGACCTGTACTAGGGATTCGAACTGCCGACCTTTCTGATCGACAAGTTCAGCATCTTAGAATTACAGCCGTAAGGTCATCGCAGTCGCAAGTCGAGGCATCATGTGACTGAATTTCAAGTTACAAAGGGGTTTTTTTTTGGTGATTGTGAAGTAGATTCATTTTCCTCAATGGACTTTTTTTTTTTCCTGGAAACGGGAAGTACAACCTGGAAACTGACAAAAATAAATAAATAAAATCGAAAATTGAAGTCACATGACCACAGGATGTGGCAAACAGCTGGGAAGGTGAGCTGGGTTGCCAGGCACCCAAAATGTGATCACATGACCACGGGATGGTATTCAGCCGCCGTAACTTCATAACCAGGTCATGAGTGGCTCGAGGGAGATCCGTTGTAACTTTGAATGGTCGTTAAACGACGTTGTAAGGTGAGGACGACCTGTAAAATTAATTCAACAAAAATAATGAAGAAACATAAACCCAACTCTGGTGCCAAACTCAATAATAGCCACAATTTAGTGTCAAAAACACCCTACCAAAGAGTTTTCTCTTCACAAACTTATAGGGGGATTCAAAGCAGTGGTGCAATTCATTTTTTTTTTACTACCGGTTCTGTGGGCGTGGCTTGGTGGGCATAGTATGGCTTGGTGGGCGTGGCAGGGGAAGGATACTGCAAAACCTCCATTCCCACCCCACTCTGGGGCCAGCCGGAAGTGGTATTTGCTGGTGCTACGAACTACTCAAAATTTCCGCTACCGGTTCGCCAGAACCTGTCAGAACCTGCTGAATTTCACCCGTGGTTCAAAGGTCACGGACCACCTGATGAGTTTTCAAATGCAGCTCTCCTTTTTCAGCTTGACTTGGGCTGCTTTATGTTTTTATAGTTCGTGCTCTCCTTATCGGTCGTAGCTTGCATTTCCACATGGTAAACCACAACGGTTAATTCGGGTTTTCATGTCATCGGGGCCCCAAGTGTGTGAACCCATCAAGAGCTGGAGGCTAGCCTGGAGGCTGTCCGCAGAACACGGAGTGGCTTCCCCCAAGTCCCAAATGAAGGTGGTTTCCCCAAATTTAAAGTGGCATCCACTCCGGAGGACATGCTACCGTACTTTTTGGAGTATAACACACTTTCCCCCCGCTCCCCCAAAAGAGGGTGGAAATATTGGCGCGTCTTATACACTGAATACAGCCATTTTTGGCTCCTTGAAGCCCCACTTGTCCTATTTTTGTGAAAAATGGACCTGTTTTTCCAGAAAGGGCAAAAACTTTTTTTTTTCTTATTTACCTCTTCAAAATCTTGGTGCGTCTTATACAACAGTGCGTCTTATAGCCCAAAAAATACGGTAAGTCTTGGATGGGCGTACTTCTGTACTTCTCGGAGCCATGCAGGGCAGAAAACTGCTCTCGCTAACCTGTTCCTGTAACTTAGCTTGTTGTGGGAAGAAGAGACAATAAGCTTCCTTTGGAAGGGACCCCATGGCACTAAATTCACTCTTTGACGTGGTGGCCTCCAATGGCTTCTTCTCTTAGTACTTTTGAGTGTGGACCGCAGGAACAAGAGAGAAGACGGAGCAAGGCATTGTTCCAAAGGCAGCAATTGGAACCAAAAGCTTGAGCTATCTTTCAAAACGCTAATGGGAAGACGCGATCCAAAGTCTCTATACCAGCAAAAAGGAACTGCTTCTGTATTTCATCATCTAGGGTTTTTCATGACTTGAAGAGATGTTTGAATCAAAAGAAATCCTCGAGGGATAACACCTTTTAACGTTTACCCACTGCATTTATGGTCAGAGTGACTGAGTCATGCACATTACACTCACAAAATCCAACCAAACTCGATGGCAGTTTAGTATTCTGAGCCAAGGGATGTGTAGAAGTAGGGACAAACCATAAAAAAAGATGACTACCAATAACAACACAAAGATGATTGTTCCACCATTACGGTAAATAAAAGATTCTGAAGAAGTCAATTCAACTTTTGAGTTGCTTTTCTTGAACATTTTCACACGTACTTTCACACTCAACTGTGTTATTGGTCTGTTTTGTATATTGTTACCCACACTAATTAATAAGCAGGTTTCTTCTTGGGAAGAATATTTCTCCATATTTGCTAGCTGAGTGTTCTGACAATTGCCTTATAATTTTCAATCCTTTCCCAAATAAACAGGCAACCTACTGTGGGTAAAAACCATTGATCTAGCTTGCATGAGTAGTTATCACTTGCTATCTAATCATCTTCGCTGGAAGTCCTTTTTATATGTGAAACTCAAGCTTTGCCATTAAGCTCTCGTTTCTTCTCTTTAGAATTGGAGTGTCCAGCCTTGGCAACTGTAAGACCTGTGGAATTCAACTCCCAGAATTCCCCAGCCTGCCATGCTGATCTCAGGAATTCTGGGAGTTGAAGTCCACAGATCTTGAAGGGGCCATCGTTGGCCACAAGTCTTCAAAGTTGCCAAGATTGGACACCTGCGCTTTAGAACATCTCCTTCCTGCTGCCAACCCACCACCTTTCAGTGTCGGAGCGTCTTGCTTCTTCGTTGGCGCCTGCTTAGGCTCCACATTGATTTTGGTTGAGCCATTCCCACCTAGCTGTCTTGTCAAACCAGCCATGTTCTGCAGTTCTGCTCACCTAGGCATAAATGGCCCCCAAGGAGCACTAGAGTCAAGTATGGGACCACCATGCTCTCTGAATTATAGAGGAGATTCTTTTAATCCTGCATTAACACGGACTGACCATAAATAATTCAGCCTCCCTGTGCTGGCATAGAGTTCTTGCATATGTGTGCTGCATACGTATCCCACATTGTCAAAGTAGGTCATAGCAGCAGTAGCTGTCCTAGAAAAGATGCACTTCTGAATTTATAACCAGGCGCACATACAGCAGGCTAAACGGGAACAAACCCTATCCTGAATTTGGATAGCGTAACCAGCATCCTACAAGACGAGAATAGCTAGATTGTGCAACGTGTGGTCTTGCAGTTCAATCAGAATAGAGCTGGAAGGGACCTTGGAGGTCTTCTAGTCCAACCCCCTGCTCGAGCAGGAGACTCTATACCATTTCAGACAAATGACTGTCCAGTCTCTTCTTAAAAACCTCCGGTGATGAAGTCCCACAACGTCTGAAGGGAAGCTGTTCCATTGATTAATTGTTCTCACTGTTGGGAAGTTTCTCCCTAATTCCAGGTTGCTTCTCTCCTCGATTAGTTTCCATCTATTGTTTCTTGTCCTGCCCTCTGGGACTTTGGAAAATAAGTTGACCCTTTCTTCTTTGTGGCAGCCCCTCAAATACTGGAATGCTGCTATCATGCCACCCCAAGTCCTCTTTTTCTGATGTGTTCTCCAGCATCATCCATGCTGGAATTGCAATTTAGCATCAGACAGGTAGAGTTTCCTCATTCCTATGTAATATTTTAGCTCTGGTTATGTCTAAAAGCACAATGAAAGCTGGAACATTTCTCTTTGACGTCACCGAGCCATGGTTTGCTCAACTAGACCACGGCGGGTTGGAGTAGCACAACAGTGAACTAAAATTAAGCCAAATACTTAAAATGGTTTTTGTGTGTTGCACAAACCTGGCCTGTGACCCTAGGCTACGATCGCTTCCGAGAAGTTTTAACTCTCATTTCCAGCCTCAGAAAACCGTGGTCTGCTGTGTTCTCTTGCTCCATTCCTCACAATCAAAACTTTTGCTTCATCTCCAAAGCAAAACCATAAATCTTTCAACACAGATTACTGGCAGAAGCTCTTAAGGATTCACACACAAGGCCAAGATGCCCCACATAGATTTCGACAAGGAAACTTCAGGAGGCTGAGCGGTCTTTTTGTCCTCCCCCTCCCCCCCTCTATAAACTGGTTTTTGGAACAAAATTCTAAGCTTGGCTGGTGGTGCCATCTAGAGGTGTCTTTTTCCTTTCTTTGGGTTCCTAACATAGATTCTGACATAGTTGTGCTCTGCCATTAAATAGAGATGAGACCTAGCATTAAATGGGCCATTTTTCAACAAAGAACGTCAGGTGCACGGCATGAATGAAACTGTTGCGTGAAGGAAATCTTTAGCTCCTTCCTCTCTTTGCTCCCATTTAATTCTCTAGGGAAGTGCTGGCGATCCTTTTCGGCAACAGTGCCTAAATGGGGACATGCGCGTGTGAGTGCCAGGAACAGGAAGAACAGCCACCCAGTACGCATGCGTCCACCAGAATGATTTTCCAGTTTCCGGCACATGCTTGCACACCGGCCACCTGTTCTTCCGGTTTCTGGCACGCATGTGCACGCAAAGACCAGCTGGCCGGTACACATGCACACACTGGAAACCGGAAGATCATCTTCCCGGCGTGCACATGTGCACTGGGCAGCTGCTCTTCCGGTTACGGGCACTCCCACCAGAGGTAGGTTTCAGCAGATTCTGACTAGTTCTGGAGAACCAGTAGCAGAAATTTTGAGTAGTCCGGAGAACCGGTAGTAAAAATTCTGACTGGCCCTGCCCCCATCTATTCTCTGCTTCCTGAGTCCCAGCTGATCAGGAGGAAATTGGGATTTTGCAGTAACCTTCCCCTGGATTGGGGAGGGAATGGAGATTTTACAGATTCCTTCCCCTGGATAGGGGTAGGAATGGAGATTTTACAGATTCCTTCCCCTGGATTGGGGTAGGAATGGAGATTTTACAGTATCCTTCCCTTGCCACGCCCTCCAAGCCATGCCATGCCTACCAAGCCACGCCCACAGAACCGGTAGTAAAAAAAATTTGAAACTGGCTCCCATGTATGTGAAGACCAGTTGGCCAGCGTGCCGGAACCCGGAAGAGCAACGGGCGACGGCTCGCGTGCCCAGAGAGATGGTTCTGCATGCCACTTCTGGCACGCGTGCCATGGGTTCGTCATCACGGCTCTATGGCAATGTTTCTCAACCTTAGCAACACGAAGATGGGTGGATTTCAACTCCCAGAAATCCCAAGCCGGCATGGGAATTGAAGTCCATGTTATCTTCGAATGGTTAAGATTGAGATACGTTTTCAGAAGTGTAGACTTCAACTCCCAGAATTCCCCAGCCGCAGCTCCCTTGGAGACATCGAAGTCTGCCATTTTCCTCACCAGAAACCAACTCCTGCTTTTGTGCAACACATGCGAAAAGTGGGGGGGGGCAAGCTTCATTCATAAAGGGACAACTTGTGTTTGGTTTGGGAATCACACGATGACCTCGGGTGCTTTCATAGTGGGTTGGTGGCCTTGTGTTTTGAGACCACCTCAACATTTTGTGCACACCTTGGTAGGAAACTGCTACAACTCTTAGGAATAAACCTAGTCTCCAAACACCTCAAATCTTTCTGGAAAAGTTTAATGCTAAATATTGTATACAGAAAATAGATACACAACCCCTCACCTTTGTTGAGATGTTCAAAGCAATTTTTTTTTTGGTTTAGTTGGTTTTGCCAGGACACATATCTGTCTGGTGCAATTTACCAAACATCTTTTATCACCGTTATTGTCAACAGATGCTTTGTTTTTATTTGGAAGACGAGACACACAAATCAAGAGTTTTCACTATGGAGGGGTTATAAGAAATTATCCATCTAACATAGATTTTCATTGTACTTTATGAGAGATTTTGATTATGGCGATTCTTTATCAGACTTCTTATCTCCTGGCCTTCGTATGAAACAAAGAACTTCCATCATCTTCAGAGAACCGGTTGACTGGCACTAGCCTGGGAAAACATTGGTGTGACCTCTATATAAATCCCACATCATACTTAATACATCAGCACTTAAATCATACTAGTTGTGCTGCATGGCATCTATATACATGCCACTTATGGATATTCATCTCGGATATAAAATGCTTATGATCTGGCATTTGTAAGAATTAACAATTCTTAGATTTTGATGTAAGTTTTTAAAGACAAAAATCAGTCAGAAAAAGTGCTAAGACTCCTCTTGTCCCAAAAGTGCTTTTTCAAAAGGCAACTTTTCCTTAAAAGATGTTTTGGTTCTCATCCAAGAAGCTGAACGGAAGAAGCTTTTTGGTTAAGAAGCAAAATATCTTCAAAGAAAAAACAGAAAGTCCAGCTACCTCTTGAAAAAGCATCTTTGGGACAACCATGAACCTGGATGACTGAGGATCTCCACAGACATTTAGTCTCCTGTTGATTTTTGTAACCACAAATTAACACCATTATCTTTGGGAAATATCAATAGAGAGTTTCACTCCTTCAAATATTTGAATAAAAAACTGAGATATGCAGCAAGTACTTTGTTCCTAGTCTACGTTTTCACACACGATTCTTACATAAAGGATTTCATGTTGCTTATTAAAGCTGCAAGTATTTTCGCTGCCATACACCATGACAGACTACCTGTGGCCCTTAAAATCTGGTTACAATTGTTGAGAACAGCAAAGTTCCTAGGATTCTGAGAGGTGAAAGATATTAAAACTCTATTTTAAGGACTGAAATAGAGATACTAGTTTAAAAAGGCAAATGTTCAAAACAGCCCCTGCCAGATCTACCAGCTTTGGCTTGGTGCCTTGCCAGCGTTCTGCCATCCATCGGGAAGAAAGGGACAGAAACAAATAAGTCCATAAAACTATTTATGATATATACCTTTATGATGGGAACTTGGGACACTTAAGGAAGTGTCTATATGTGATGTAACACACTTTGCACCTCCAATGTTATCCCTGTATATAAATGGTCCCATCACGATACATTTGCTGGTAACAGATGATTCCACATACAAGAGTATTTATTTGCATAGTAGAGAGAGCAGGTAGGTGTCTAACTCAACATTATCCCTAGACTACCAGTACATAATGATATCCACAGTACAAATAAATCGGTATACATTTAAGCCTAGTATCTCTACCATTTGATGGAACACAGAATAGAAAATAGAAAAGTTGGCAAGGTGGAGTCTGCTCTACACAAGCTACTGATTTGTGCAAAACAGCCTCACGTCGCCCAAGTTTCACAGCACGACTCCGGATTAGTGAGAGGCTTGGCACTGCATGCCGTCGGCAAGCCGGTTGTAATTGGGAGTGTAGGAAGAGATTGCCACTCGCAAACAGTCATCCAGGTGTTTGTCTGTCATCCGAGTTCTGTTCTTTGACTTGATAAATCTCCGTGTCGAGAAGACGGACTCGCACTGGTAAGTGGACCCAAAGTAAGACTTGATCTTTGCAGCCGTCTTCCTCAACAGAGGGAATTTTTGGGCGTCCACCAGGTTCCAAAAGTTGGCATGGCTCGAGTTGGATTTGAGAATGATGTCGTTCTGAAGGCCCACAATCTCCATCTCGACCTCTTCCACCAAGGCCTGGCACAGTTCCCCGATGGCCACGGCTGTCTCCGCGACATCGATCGGACTGAACGGGTTTTCAAAGAAGGACACCACCGGCTCGATGCTGGTGAACTGCTGGAAACGGGCGTGGAATTGTTCCTCCAAAGTCTCGAGGTAACCCACAAACGGCGCGTTGTTGAAGTCGCTGTCCCCGACCACTTGCTTCATGGAAGGGAAGGGAAGGAGGGACTTCACCTGCAGGTGTGACTTCCACAACCTCAGTTTGCCTTTGAAGGAGTGGACCGAAGAGATCATGCCGGAGAGATGCTTATCGTTGCGATGCAGCTCAATGTTCAAACTGTTGAGTTCTTGCATCAAGTCAGCAAGGAAAGCTAAATCCACCAACCAAAACCGATCATCCAGCTGTTCCACGTACTGGTCTTTAGTTTTTAAAAAGGCCTTTATTTCATCCCTCAGGGTTAAAAACCTGGCAAGGACTTTGCCTTTGCTGAGCCACCTGACTTCTGTGTGCAAGATCAGGTCCCCGTATTCCGCGTCGACATCCTTCAGGAGGGCTTTAAAAAGCCGATGCTGCAAAGAGACGCCGCGGATGGCGTTTATGATTTTTGTCACCACGTCCATGACATGTTTGAACTGCAGCACTTTGGCACACAGTGCCTCTTGGTGGATAATGCAGTGATACGAAATAAACTTTGGGAAAGTGTCATCCTTCTGGCAGTGAGCAATGAACCCGTCCATGCTGCCCACCATGGCGGGCGCCCCGTCGGTCGTGATGGAAGACAGTTTATGAAGAGGGAGGTTGGTTTCGGTGGCGTAGTTTCTGAACGTCAGGAAGATATCCTCGCCCCTCGTTTTCCCTTTCAGAGACAGGATTTTGAGGAGCTCTTCCTTTACCGCCAGGTCGCTAAAGACGAGCCTGACGATCATGGCCAGTTGGGATGTGTCGGTTATGTCGGTGGACTCGTCCAGCTGCAGGGAAAACCACAGGCACTTCTGCAGGTCGCTTTGCAGCTGGTACTCCAAATCGTTCGAGATGGATTGGATTCTGCGAGAAACGGTGTTCCCAGACAACTGGAGTTTTTGTATGGCGGTCATGATCTCTTTCTTATTGGAGAAGCCTTCGAAAATCGAGTCGGCCGCCGTCAGGAACACCTCTTTCAGCAGCTCGCCGTCCTCGAAGGGTTTGTTTCGTTTAACCAGCAAGCTGGCGATTTTGAAAGAGGCGATGGTGGTGTTCTTGGAGTGGACCACGGGTTTGGTGTAGACGGTCAGCTGGGAGGCAAACTTGGACTTCATCTCTTTCACTTTCATTTTGCGAAGCTCGGAATCGAGGGGGTAGTTTTTGGTGAACGTGCCATGGTTTCTCTCAAAGTGCCGCTGGACGTTGTGCTTCTTGGCCACCGCGACGGTGGACGAGCAGATTAAGCACACCGATTTGCCATTCACTTCCATGAAACAGTACCGTTCCTCCCATTCTTTATGGAACAGATACGTCCTTTGTCTTTTACGGGCTGGCTCGCTTATTTTTGCAACTACAAAGAAGACGAGAAGTAAAAAAAAAAAAAAAGGATAATTCAGCACCTGCTCGTAAGCAAAGACATTTTTAAAAGATTTTTTTAAAAACTTATACTCTATAAGCAGATGATGTGATGAAGTGTAGTCTGGATTCCCGAGAGAGAGGGGCTCCCAGAGGTCAAGCAGAGCTTGGAATGCCTGGTAGGCAGGAAGAAGGTCAAAATAGACCAGGGGTGAAATGCTCTGAAGTTTGCTACCTGTTTGCTTGGCGCGTGCCTGTGCAGTACACACCAAATACGTACTTTGCGCATATGCACACTGCAGGTGTTACCGCTCAGTGCTGAAAAAGGAGAATTAAGAAGCCTTTTCTGAGTCTGCAAAGGTAAGTAGAACAGCGAGGAGGGGGCAAACAGCTGGGCTGTGTGATTTAGATTCGCTAGAAAGCAGGATTCCCTGCTTTCTAGGGAATGTAAATCATATGGCACAGCTGATCATCGGAAATACCGGTTGGGCTGAACTGATAGCATTTTTTTTACTACTGGTTCGCCTGAACGGGTAGCATTTTTTACTACCGGTTGGGGTGAACCGGTCTGAACTGGTAGCATTTCACCCCTGAAACAGACCCCTCCTAGGAGTTCACAAGATATATCTCTAGTTATGCAGATATTAGCGCTTTAGTCTGGCAAGATTCTGTCTGTAGACAAATAGCAATAAAGAAACTATTCAGAAGTAACTCCAGGCCCCAAGAACTCTTGGTTCTTGGGGCTTGACACAGCTGCCATCTTCTCCTTCAACCCCCCCACCCCCCCGCCCAATCCATCACTCATTTATGGCATTCCATGCTCAGTAAAACCAGAACATTAAAAGGAACTCCTTCCACACGTTATACATATATATGCTTTCTACCCAAAGAATTGTAAACATCTTCTTAACACCAGATTTAAACACCAGAGCCATGATGACACAGTGGTTAGAATGCAATACTGCACGCTAACTCATTGCTCACTCCAGGAGTTCGATTCTGACTGGCTCGAGGTAGTCTCAGCCTTCCATCCTTCCGAGGTCAGTAAAAGGAGGACCCAGATTGTTGGGGGCCAAGATGCTGACTCTGTAAACTGTTTAAAGAGGGCTGGAAAACCACTGTGAAGCGGTATATAAGTCTATTGCTAAATAAGCAGTGACCCAGCATTTGGCACTTACTATTCATTTTCTCTATTTTTTCTTGGACTGCATTTTGATGGAAGTTGCTGCTCTGAGAAGCGGGGCACTCATTCAGCTCCATCATCCTTTTCCGATTCGGTACCGATTTTCTCCTCTGTTTCTCCCTCTTTTTAATGCCATCTCCTTCTGGCAGCCCCACCGATGAGTCTCCTTTTCTCTCGACTGCCCACTTATCGGCTTCTGCAATGAAGACAGGAAGCTAGTAAAAAGCTCTTTTGGGAAACAAGAGGCACTAACCAAATCCAGTTAACGCAAGCTGTGATTCAGGATTGTCTTCCATGTTGGTAAACACGGTATGATTTCATAACGGGTGAAAGGGAGCAGCTTACCAAAGGCAGCCATTAGTCCGCCATCTTGCTCCACGGCTTGCTTGCGGAAAACTTTCTGGTCAGGATCTTCTTTCCCTTCTTTCTCGGTGACCTGGACTGCCACATCTTCAGTCACCATGCCCTGAAAAGATGAACAGAAAGTTGTGTCACTAACAAAATTCAATGGCTAGTTTACCAGCGAGGTGGATTCATGATTAGGATCCTGTATTGGTCTGTGGGAATAAGATGGAGGAACGAAGGGAAGAGATGCTGCCTAGGGAACAAACAGGTAACAGGAGGAGGAGGCCTCACCTGCTGTTCTGACCTAGGCTTCCTTAGAAAGTATACAGCACAATCTTAGTCCCGGCAAACCTCTTTAATTCATACGGCTGTGAATTATTGTCATTCCCAGTCCGAAAGGCTTCTCAAACAGTCTTTCAGGGGAGTGTTTACAAACACCCACCTTATCTCCCTTGGAATGCTGCCAGAGAACTAATTGCCAAACGCAGGGCAAGGCCAAGCTTAGCACAGAGTAAAAGAGTACTTTTCCAAAGCTTTTACCGACCAGATGAACTAACTGCTTCCTGCAAAAGCTCATGTCCCATTCGCTCCTCTTTTATGTCTTATGGGAGGGGCCAATCATCTCCAAGCCTTACTCCCAAGTCGACCCTGTTTTCTTAACTGTTCATGTCTTCTGGCAGCTCTGAGCATGCGCACACTGGGAACAGGCTCACACTGTTCTTCTGCCTCACTGACGTCAGACTCTGGAGACAGCAAAGAATTACCAGATGGCCTTGACCCCCTCTCTGCTTATCGTCCGAGCCTTCCCCAGACCCCAGGACTGGCCCACGTTCCTCCCCAACCTCCTCACTGTCCGAATCTGCTGCCAGTTCTGCTGTCCGCTGGTGGGCCACAACACCTACCTAAGGGACCAAGAAATTAAGTGAAATAGGATCAGCTCTAATATATCAGACTGTGAAATGTGACTGTGGGAGATTTGAGACTTACATCTTAGCCCTCCCAAGTGAACCAGACAAGGAAACACAACCGTATGAATTAAATCCTACTTTTATTGTAAGGCTATGTTAACAGCATCTTCTACAAGTTGTCCTTGACTTACAACAGTTCATTGAGTGACTGTTTAAAGTTACAACGGCACTGAAAAAAAAGTGACTTACGACCGTTTTTCATAATGATGACCATTGTAGCATCCCCATGTGATGAAAATTCAGACGATTGGCAACTGATTCATTTTTATGACCATTGCAGGGTCCCAAGATTATGTGACACCCCCCCTTTTGCGACCTTCTGACAAGCAAAGTCAATGGGGAAGCCACATTCACTTAAGAACCATGTAAGTCACTTAACAACTGCAGTGATCCATGGCAAGAAGGGTCACAACATGGAGCAAAACTCACTCAACAACAGAAATCTGGGGCTCATTTGTCGTAATTTGAGGACTACCTGTACTTTCTTTTCTTCCTGTTATGCAGCTGTGGGCTCCTCTTCCTTTTATCATATTGTTCCCTAGATAACATTACGTTTAGTTTAGTTTAGTTTAGTTTAGTTTAGTTTAGTTTAGTTTAGT
>WNWU01000123.1:622241-673848 GCA_012654045.1 Ptyas mucosa | reverse complement strand
GTTTAGTTTAGTTTAGTTTAGTTTAGTTTAGTTTAGTTTAGTTTAGTTTAGTTTAGTTTAGTTTAGTTGTCATTGCAACCTCGTACAACGAAATTAAATGCCATCTTCGGTGTACATTATAACTATAAAAATAAAACACAAACATATATCCTTCACATGCTATGCAATTGGATTGAAAACCCCTGATATGGCATTAATATTTCACTATACAGTAGAATTCAATACAGTTACTGCTCTGGGACAGAAGCTTTTTTCAGCCTATTTGTCCTTGTTTTTATTATCCTGTACCGTCTGCCAGATGGTAATAGTTAAAAAAAAAAGAGTGCCCAGGATGAGAGGGATCTTTAAGAACGTTTTGAGCTTTCTTAAGGCAGCAGGAGCCATAAAGCTTTTCCAAGGAGGGGAGAGGGCAACCAATGATCTTTTGGGCAATGACGTTGACCCTCTGGAGCGCTGTGCTATCCGCCACTCTGCAATTGGCAAACCATACACAGGTGCAGTAAGTGAAAATACTCTCTATGGTGCAGCGGTAGAAGGTCACCAGCATTTCTTCTCCTTCCTCAAAGTCATTCCCACATTCCAAATCTCTGCAGGTCCCAATGCAAGATCTTCCTAAAACACAGACCTCCAACAGATATGAAGCAAGAGAAGGACAGGCGGGGAGGCTGAGCAAAGAATCGAAGCAATCAACTTGCAATTCTCTCTCTCTCTCTCTCTCTCCCCACAATACAACCTTTTCCCATTACCTGAGACTGTTCTGCAGCTGTTATGTCTCCTCCGGCACAAAGAAGAGAGGTTGACTGGGCACGTATCACCGACATCATTCCATCTCCTGGAAGAAACCAAAGGTAATAATACAGGCAGTCCTTGACTGTATTACAAAACATTTCATTTAGTGACCGTTCGAATTTACAACGGCGCTGAAAAAAAGTGACTTAGGACCGTTTTTCACACTTACGACCGTTACAGCATCCCCACCGTCATGTGATCAAAACTCAGGTGCTTGGCAACAGACTCCCTGGTTGCAGTATCCCTGTGGGTCACGGGATGATTCCCTTTTGCGACCTTCTGACAAGCAGAAATCAATGGGGGAATCCAGACTCACTTAGCAACCACGTTGCTAACTTAAACAAATGCAACGATCTACTTAACCAGTATTAATACCAGTATCCAGTGGTATTCCTCTGGCTAGCGTCCTGTCAGTGTGTGATAAGAGTTGAGGGCTGTTTGTAAACTGAAACAGTATTTGCTATGTGAGCAACAAGGAAGGAGACAGCAAAAAAAGCCTGGGTGTGGCTTAGCTCAACTGTTCTAAAGCTGCATGCTGTGCTGATCTCTGACACTAAAACCGAAACTCCTCTCCTCTGCTTGTGTTTTGCTTGTATTTACTACCACGTTGGAAAACCTGCTTTTGGTATTGTATATTTACTTCATGTGTTATATTATATATAAAGAGAAGTTATTGAATCCTGCTGAATCAGTTACTAGTGTGTGCTTTCTGGATGCAATTGCTGCTGCAAACTCTGACAGTCCTTGCAGCAAATAGCGAACAGCCAGGTCAGCTTCAGCACATTATTGCAGCCTGATTCAGTACGAGCAGCTGATTGGTGGATGGATCGGCCTCCCAGAATACCCCAATCAGCTGTTCCAGGCTGCAGGGATTGTCACAGACCATCACCTCCTCCGTGCCTCGCATTTTTGGCCACATTCGGTGTATAAGACGCATCCAAATTTTCACCTTGTTTTGGGGGGGGGGGGAGTGTGTCTTATACTCTGAAAAATATGGTAGATCTTTAGGATCCTCAAGAAGAGAGAGAAGCAACCTGTTGATCCTTACCTTGTAGGATGGACGTTCCGTCACTTTCGTGTTTCATCCACCTTCGCAGAGCACTCTGTCGGGCATCCGAGGACGTCTTGAATGGTTCAGGAAAGTTGGGGCCGGATTCTGTATACTGAAAGGTAGAACGAAGGGTGTGAGTGTGTGTGACATGGTTAGGAACCCCACCACATGTACAAACGCAGAAAAAGATAACCAGAAAGTTCTGAGCAATTGAGGAGAAGGCCCCTTGGATCGGGACCAAACATTTTACCTGCTGTTCTTCTTGTTTCTTGTCCTCGGCCTGGGTCAAGAGGAAAATCTCAGCCAGGGCTACGGCTTGGGAACTGGTCTCCGCTCCACATTCCCGGACCCACCTCTGCATCTCCGGAGGAATGACAGCTAAGAATTGCTCCAGGATGAGCATGTCCAAAATCTGGTTCTTGGTGTGTTGCTCTGGTCTGAGCCACAGATGGCAGAGATCGTGGAGCTTCTTACACACCTCTCGAGGCCCCTTGGCATCCTGGTAGTGGAACTGCCGGAAACACTGACGATGGAGCTCGGGACGGAGCCCCCAGTTTTCTCCACTGCTCCCTGACTTGATGGTCTCAGGGTCCCTTCCAGCTTCTGGGCCAGCTGTATTTTGCTCATCCATCCTTGAGATATTTTCCCGAACAGGACAGACAGCCTTCCTAGGCTGTCAGTTACAAGCTGCCAAGGCAATGATGGCTCTGATTGATGATGGCAAACAAGTTCTGCAAAGTCAAGACCATGTAGTGTCATTGCAAAGTTCTTCTTTCTTCTTTCAGCATTTTCCCAGCCAAGGTTGGGTGGCTATCAAGGAACCAGAGGAAATCCCTGCTGAATGAGCCTCTCCTTTTTATACATCCAATTTTTTTTTTATCTTTTCATTTATTTATTAGATACGTCACACAGCACTCGTTCCCAAAGGATTTTGGAGGATGGAGTAAAGGGCTCTCAGCACTGGGAGACAACAAGGCAAACTCTCAAACCTTTTTATCCTGTAAAAAAAAGGGATGGTCCAACCTTGGAAACTTTTTAAGACTTTTGCGGACTTCAAACTCCCAGAATTCCCCAGCCAGCATCCTCCAAAGATGTGATCCAGTTTTAAAGGCAAGACTTTGCCTTAGTCCAAAACAACACAACTTCCCATCTGCCTTCACAGAGTGATTGCAACCCCCTTTCCCCTCCAAACAAGATTACATTCAATGTTCAACCATTCATTTAGTGACAGTTTGAAGCTTTCAATCATTCATTTAGTGACCGAAGCTTTCAACCATTCCTTTAGTGGCTGTTCCAGTACAATGGCACTGGAAAAAGTGACTTTACGATCGTTTCTCACACTTAACACTTAACGTGGCATCGTCCTCATGGTCACATGATCAAAATTTGGAAGTTTGGCAACTGGCTTAGATTTATGGCGGTCGCAGTGTCACCGGGGTCATAGGATCCCCTTTGGTGACCTCCAATGGCCAGATTCACTTAACGACCGTTACTAAATGCGTGCAACGCTTCACTTAACGGTGACATCGGCTAGTCATCCAACGGGGGCAAAACTCACTTAACAACCGTCTCGCTTAGCAACAGAAATGTTGGCGGACTCTATTGCGGTCGTAAGTCAAGGACTACCTGTACTTTTCTGCGGGGATCCAAGATGGACTGCGGTGGGCTGCCTTAAGACAGAAGAGCTGCAAAAACGAATGGCCGGCCACCTCCCACCCACTCCCCATACAAAACAGGCATCCCCCGGGGGGGGGTCTTTCCATGGGACGTTTGCTCTTTAAAGAGCCTCCCCCACCCCACCCCATGCACAAGAGAGAGGGGGGGGGTTGCTGAGGGGGCTGCAATGCCCGCCCCCCTCCCCCACGCGTGGCAGGGGAAGAGAAGGGCTCCCCTACCTGCCTTCATTGTTCTCTCTCTCTCTCTCTCGTTGAACAATACCTGGATGCTGACCTCCCCCCTTCCTCCCCTTTTGGCTCTGTAGAAAGAAGGAAGGACGCGCCAGGACAGCAGGAGGAAGATCCCCCTCCTCACCAGCAGACCCCGCCCCGCCCTTTTCGTTTGGCTTCTTTGTAAGTGGGGTGGAGGGGAAGGGTAGGTTCGAGGCTGGGCATTTCCCCTCCCGGGGGAGGGAATCCCACCACCCATCGCCTCTGCAGCTCTGGGAAGACCCCCCTCTCCCTGCAAAGCTACGGTGCAGGGGGGGCTGCAAACTCACCCAATTGTTCCCCCCAAGGGGGTCTGCAATGCAAAGCTCTCGAGCAGGGGGAGGGGAAAACGGCCACTCCCCCCCACCCTCCCCCCCCCCCCCCCCCCGTTGGAAAAGGCGGAGCAGGAAGATCGCTTGCAAGGGAAGGACCCCCCCTCCTCCCCAAACTCCACCTTCCTGCCCCAATTGGCTTCCTCTCTAGGAGCTTGGCTCGTTTCGTTTAACCCTTGCAAAGCCACCAGAACGGATCGGCCCCCCCCCCTCCTTCCCTCCCCGCCGCCCTTTTTGCAAGCAGCCCAGGAGGCAGGCGAAAACATCTGGGCACCGCTGGGCGGGCGGGCATGCAAGCTGCAAAGACATGCAAAGTTGCAACGCTGGGTGCATCTTCTGCTTCTCATCGGAGGGGGGTGGGGAGAAATAAAAAGCCCTCCCCCTCCCCCGCAGCAAGATATTTCCCCCACCCCGCTCCTCCCGGCTGCAGGGAGGCGCCTTGCCTCGAAAGTGTGAGCTGGGTTTTGCTGCGGCACGGGTTAAAATCAGCGACGGCCGAGTTCCTAGAGAGGAAGAGGAGGCAACAAGGAAGAAGAAAGGGAGGAGCCTCTCTAGGATACGGGCTCCTCCCAGAAGATGGTTTGTGGGATTGGGGTGTGTGTGTGTAAGGGAGGGGGTTGCGCCCCCGCTCCTGCAGGGTGGGAGCTGCTGCTGGTGAGCCCCGGTGCTTATGGGGGAGAAGGGCGGCCTGGGGCTGCAGGGGAGGGCAGGGAAGGCGGCCCAGGAGGTGGAGACCCCTCCCCAAGGCTGTAGCCCTTATTTTTGGGTGGGGGGCTTTTCAGGTTAACCCTGTATTGTTTCTTGGTTGGTGGGTGGGTGGGGGGCAGAAAAGCTGGCTCCCCTCGGTCTCTCCCTTTGCACAGCAATTCTAATGGAGGCTGTTCCCCAAGGTTTGAAATCAAGCATGGCCCAAAATATTAAGAACGTGCAGAAATGAACAGACTGAACGCTTGCAATTCAAGAAAAGGAAGACTCTGACTTAACTATCCTATATGGGATTTATTTCATCAATGGTTAAGAGAATAAATAGGAAAAGAAGGTATTCTAGAATTAAATAAGTTGAACGTTACGATAATTTTATTTATTAAATTTTTATACCGCCCTTCTCCTTTCGGGCTCAGGGCGGGCGAACAGCCAACTAAAAACATAATACACAAAAGTTAAAATAATTTAAAATGATTTTTTTTAAAAAAAAATTTATATTTATATGCCGCCCTTCTCCGGAGACTCAGGGCGGCTTACAAGGCGTTAAGCAACAGCCTTCGTATTTTGTATATTTATACAAAGTCAGCTCAAGGTTGACTCAGCCTTCCATCCTTTCTAAGGTGGGTAAAATGAGGACCCGGTTTGTGGGGGCAATAAGCTGACTTTGTATAAATATACAAAAGTATGAAGGCTATTGCTTAACGCATTGTAAGCCGGGTCCTCATTTTACCCACCTTAGAAAGGATGGAAGGCTGAGTCAACCTTGAGCCTGGTGAGATTAGATTAAATAGAATTTGGCCTAAAATGACAAAAAACATTTAAAATTTAAGATCAGTATCAAAACTTTAAAGCCAGTATAGGGTCAGGCCAGGCCAGCTAACTGAAAGAGATGGGTTTTAAGGGCCTGAGGGAAAGTCCGGAGGTCATTCCAGAGGGTAGGGGCCATCCCAGAGAAGGCTCTCCCCCGGGGGTCGCCAGCCGACATTGTCTGGCCGACGGCACCTTGGTGGAGGCCCTCTCTGTGGGAGCGGACTGGCCGGTGGGAGGCGATTGGTGGCAGAAGGCGGTCCCGTAGATACCCCGGCCCTAAGCCATGGAGCGCTTTAAAGGTGGTCACCAACACCTTGAAACGCACCCGGAAGTCCACCGGAAGCCAATGCAGCTCGCGCAGGAGAGGTGTCACGTGGGAGTGTCCCGTCACAATAATAGATGTGTGAAGTATTATGTATTTGTATGAAAATAAGAGTGGATGTAAATCATGAATACGGTGGTACGTTTAAACTGTTATGGCACAAAAAATGAGCTCTGGTGGCTCAGCAGTGTCATTAACTGTTATTAAGATCAGCTGCCTGCAATTACTGCAAGTTCGAATCTCACCAGGCTCAAGGTTGACTCAGCCTTCCATCCTTTCAAAGGTAGGTAAAATGAGGACCCGGATTGTGGGGGCAATAAGATGACTTTGTACAAAAAAGAACACCGCTTAGGGCCTCCCGAAAGCCCTACTAAGCAGGTATATACAAAAGTATGAAGGCTATTGCTTAGCACATTATAAGCCGCCCTGAGTCTCTGGAGAAGGGCGGCATATAAATCAAATTTTAAAAAAAATTGTACCCAGATGAGACACTGTTTAATTTATTGGTTCGATTTATATGCCGCCCTTCTCCGGAGACTCAGGGCGACTTACAATGCGTTAAGCAATAGCCTTCATACTTTTTATATATTCCTGGTTAGCAGGACTTTTCCCCCCCCCCCCCAAGCAGTGTTCTTTTTTATACAAAGTCAGTTTATTGCCCCCACAATCCGGGTCCTCATTTTACCTACCATGGAAGGCTGAGTCAACCTTGAGCCTGGTGAGATTCAAACTTGCAGTAATTGCAGGCAGCTGGTGCTACTTAACAGCACTTTAGTCTGCTGCGCCACCAAGGCGCATTAATGAATGATGAAATGTTTGTTAAGAAAACTTTTTTAAAAAATAAATAATTCAGGCATGCCCAACCTTGGTCACTTTTAAGACTTCAATTCCCAGAATCCCCCTGCCTGGATGACTTCGTTGGGGAATTCTGGGAGCTGAAGTCCACAGGTCTTAAAGGGGCCAAGCTCGCTCCCTCCTCCATGGTTTAAATCATACAGAAGAGAACCTGATGTTTCTCCCGAAGCTGCTTCATATGTTACGGATGCATATTTTGTAAAAGTGTCGGTGACCATCTTCCTTTTTCTTTTTTTTTAGAGTCACTTGCATTTTGAGAACGTTGTGCATTGCAGAGATGTGAATTTTGCTGAATCTTGAGCAGAGTTCTTAATGGTCTAGTTATGGAAGAGAACTGTGGGGTTATGAGCCCTACTGGTAAGTCTCCCAATTTTCTGAGGTTTAAGAATCAGAATGCTTTGCACAAGTTGTTTTATGACTACTTCACATTTCTTTCTTATGGTGTACCAAAAGATTATACGGCATGGCTAACTAAAACATTTGGTTTTCCTAGTAATGCAATTCTGCAGTCATTGGTTACAATAATCGAATGTCAGCTCATTCAATTATTCAACAGTAAGAACTATCATGAAATCTCAGAAATTGGGATTTAAGAAGCACTTTTTCTGACGTCTCTGAATGGGCCAGAAATACCAATGAAGAATTCCTGCTCCATTATTTTTATTGAGAGAGAGAAAAAAGAAGAGATATTGTAAATTTTGTCTGCCAAAACATAAAAACTCAAAAGATTGATAGTGTGACATCTGAAATTATTGTAATGGTGGCTTAAGGCGCCTTGGTGGTACAGGGGACTAAACTGCTGCTAAGTAGCACTTAGCTGCCAGCTGCCTGCAATTACTGCAAGTTCGAATCTCACCAGGCTCAAGGTTGACTCAGCCTTCCATCCTTCCGAGGTAGGTCAAATGAGGACCCGGATTGTGGGGGCAATAAGCTGACTTTGTATAAAAAAGAACACTGTTTGGGGGGGTCGAAAGCCCTACTAAGCAGGTATATACAAAAGTATGAAGGCTATTGCTTAACGCATTGTAAGCCGCCCTGAGTCTCCGGAGAAGGGCGGCATATAAATCGAACCAATAAATTAAACAGTGTCTCATCTGGGTACAATTTTTTTTTTATTTATTTTTTTAAATTTGATTTATATGCCGCCCTTCGCCGGAGACTCAGGGCGGATTACAAAATCGAACCAATAAATAGATAGATAGATAGATAGATAGATAGATAGATAGATAAATAAAATCAACTAACTAACTAACTAACTAACAAAATAATGACCCCTTATCTTTGAAATAAAAAAAGATAGAACAGCGGAAATCTCAAACGCTAGACAAATCCGAAGTATTATTTTCCTGTTTTCATTACAGAAGTTGGCAGTTCAGAGATGGAGAATAAAGAAGAACCGTGTGTTTTGGATGGAGAAAAGAAGGGAGGTAAGAAAAGGAAAACCAAATTAAACCAGATGAGGAAAAGCGCATCTCCCTCTCTGGCCAAAGATCCTCCTGGTCAGGTTGCCAGTCTGGGAAAAAACAACAAAGGGAACGAAATGAATACCTTCCTTCAGCGCCAGAAGAGTTTCCATTCGGATTCCAACCTCATAGCTCATTGCACCAGCTACGTCAACGAGCAGCCGTTTAAATGCGAGAAGTGCGGAAGGGGTTTCGGTTTGAACGCGCACCTCAGCGCCCATCGAAGGATGCACACGCAGGAGAAGCCCTATAAATGCTCCCAGTGCAGCAAAAGCTTCAGCGCCATGACCAGCCTCACCAGTCACCAGAGGAGCCACACTGGAGAGAAACCCTACAAGTGCTCCGAGTGCGGCAAGAGCTACAGTTCCAGCACCAGCATGGCTTATCATCAGAGGACGCATCGCGGTGAGAAACCGTACAAGTGTTTGGCGTGTGGCATCGGCTTCAGCTTGAGCACGAGCCTCATTTCTCACCAGAGGATCCACACGGGCGAGAAACCTTACAAGTGCTTGGAGTGCGGGAAGAGCTTCCGGGTGAGCACCAGCCTCACCTCCCACCAGCGCATTCACACGGGCGAGAAACCCTACAAGTGCTCGGAGTGCGGCAAGAGCTTCTGCGTGAGCACGAATCTCACGTACCACCAAAGGACGCACACGGGGGAGAAGCCTTACAAATGCTCGGAGTGCGGGATTAGCTTCTGTTTGAGCACCAGCCTCACGTACCACGAAAGGATCCACACGGGGGAGAAGCCTTACAAGTGCCTGGATTGCGAGATGAGTTTCCGGCGGAGTTCGGATCTCAACACCCATCAGAGGATTCACACGGGGGAAAAACCCTACCAGTGCATGGTGTGTGGGAAGAGCTTCCGGGTCAGCTCCAGCCTCGCTTCTCATCAGAGGACGCACACGGGGGAGAAACCGTACACCTGCTCGCAGTGTGGGAGGAGCTTCAGCAGAAGCACACACCTCAACGCTCATCGAAGGACCCACCGGGCAGCAGCCGTGTGAATCCTTAGTCTGGGTACGCCTGACAGCAGATCTCATTGAGGAATTCATTCGAGACAACCCCCTCCCCCCAAAGTGCTTCGAATGTGTGGAACAAGATTAATTTTTAATGGACCATATGTGGTGACCTAGAGGTGGAGCTTTCGCCTCACAATCAGGAGGCTGTGAGTTCGATCCTAGGTAGAGGCAGCTATTTCTCTCTCTGGGCACAATAAGAATATTATCTGAACATAACTCCGCATTAGCAACAGGAAGGGCATCCGGCCAGTAAACACTCAGCTCCATTCGGTAGCCCAGACTCCACCCTGCAAGGGATTATGGAGTCATTAAAAGAGGAGGACCATATTAATGTTCTGGAACTAGGATAAGAAACATTTCCTTTTCTTTGTCTGGATGTTTTAGTACCTGGCTTTTGTGTGTCACTTTCATTCTGTAAATGTTGACGCGGGATTAAAACTTTGCATAACTTGGGTGCTGAGTTGTTATACAAGTGGCAAATAAAATCTTTTAGTACCGTATTTTCCGGCGTATAAGATGACTTTTTAACACATGAAAATCTTCTCAAAAGTCGGGGGTCGTCTTATACGCCGGGTGTCCTTCTCCTGTAACCAGGCGGACCAGCCTGAAAGGCTCTGACGAGCCTTAAATGGCTCTGGCGATCCCAGCTGAGCAGCCAAACAGGCAGGGAGTTGTGGACTTCAACTCCCAGAATTCCTCAGCCAGTTTTGCTTTGCTGGCTGAGGAATTCTGGGAGTTGAAGTCTACAAGTCTGAAAGTTGCCAAGCTTGGAGACCCCTGTTCTATTGGGTAAGTTTTTTCCCCCTTTGGGAGCTTTAGGAAGTTTTAAATTTAGCTTTTATATAAAAATAAAAATAATATTTGTGCAGCTTTCTGAGATTTAGTGTGTTTATGTAGTGTTTCACTCTAACTACACAAACACACAAAATCAACGCTGTATGTGGAATTTTGTGTGTGTAAAGTGTGAAAGTTGTTTTTTGGGGCTTTTTGTGGCTGTGTGAGGTTCCTGCTTGTTGCAGGGGCCATTTTGGGTCTAGCACAGCTGCTTTTACATTGTGGGTGAGCCAGTTGAAGTTTTTAAATTTTTATTTGGTGTGCGTTGGAAGAGGGGTAGTCTTATACGGCGAGTATAGCCCAAACCCTATATTTTAACAGGAAATGTTGGGGGGTCGTCTTATACTCCCAGTCGTCTTATACGCTGGAAGATACGGTATTGTCCATTGTTCCTCAAATACATGCTGAAACTTACTAATTCTGTCTCCAGAGAATTCAACTGTTGTCCCCATGTCACAGCCTTCCTCTCTGGGGTGAGTGTAAATGGCTGGGGGGGGTGGGGGGGGGAGGGAGAGGGGTCACGATTGGTCACACAAGATATTGCTTGCCTTAATGGGCATCTTCCAGGATGCAGGGCCACCGCTGAGAATTCTGGAAATAAAATCTGCACATCTGGAGGAAGCCAAGTAAGAAAGTGCTGTCCTAGTACAGGATCAGAGAGATGGTCCATGGCATAGGACCTAGTTATCTATGGGACCGTCTACTGCCACAGACGACCTCCCATCGACCCGTGCGCTCCCACAGAGAGGGCCTCCTCGGGGTGCCGTCAGCCAAACAATGTAGGCTGGCGACCCCCAGGGGGAGAGCCTTCTCTCCCCCTGGGGGTCTCTTAATTCTGGCTGGGGGTCTCTTAATTCCGGCTGTACACCACCCTGAGTCCTCAGGGAGAAGGGCGGTCTATAAATTTAATATAAATAAATAAATAAAATAAATAAATGTTATTTTAATCTCTGCTAAGACTATGTATTAATCTCTTGATAAGATCCTATCTTCTATAGGTAGATGTTTGACAAGTTGTCTAGGTGAATTATGAGATAAGGGCAGTGGTGGGATTCAGTCAGTTCGCACCACTTTCTGAGCAGTTTGGCAAACTGGTTGTTGGAAGAAATCATTAGGGCAGAGAATACGTTGTTAAATTACTTGAATCCCACCACTGGATAAGGGGCACATATTTTTGAGAAGCTGGGGACACAGCAGTCTTCTCCATTACCTCTGAAAAATCATGGAGCACAGGCAGAGTGCCTGAAAATTAGTAAAGGGATTACAGTCGGGGTTGTTCCTAACTTCAAAAAAGGGTGAAAAGAAGAATTCAATCAGTTTGGTGTTGATCCTGGGCAAAATTCTTTTAGCAAATCCTTAAACAGTCAGTTTGAGTGCCTTTAATACTAAAGCATCTTGATTGACAGGAGTGCTTCTCAAGAAAAAAATTGACAGTCCTATAATTAGAATTTTATAACCGTTTTATGGGTTTTAGCCATAGGAATGCAATAGACAGTCGGTCTTTATTTTGCAAAGCATTAGATCAGAGGTCTTCAAACTTGGCAGCTTTAAGACCTGTGGACTTCAACTCCCAGAATTCTCCAGCCAGCTATTCTATGCTGGCTGGAGAATTCTGGGAGTCGAGGTCCACAAGTCTTAAAGGTGCCAAGTTTGAAGACCTCTGCGTTGGATAAAGCAGGGGTGTCCAACCGTGGCCACTTTAAAACTTGTGGACTTCAAATTCCCAGAATTCCCCAGCATGCAAAAAGCAGCTGAGAGCTTTGGGGAACTCCCAAGATATATATTTTGTTTGGTTGTGGCCTGCTGCATTAAATCTAACCAATACTGACTTAATCAACAAATCAAAGTTAATTACAAACGTTGCTTAGCTGATACAGGAACGCAACCAAATTCTTATTCTATTGTACACGTAGAGTTGATGTATGCAACACTTACCTAGAAGATACAGGTATTGGAAATGATAACAAGGTAAGCGGTTGTTTCTATATATTTATTGTAAAAGTGACAATATGGAAATGGCTTTAGATGGCACCTCTTGGAGTTTTGAAGTTCATCCCTACGGTGGGCTGTGTGACCTGCAGGTTGGACAGGCTGCCAAAGTCCTGCGAATAGAAGAGAGTACTAAGTAGATCCCTGGGCAAAGATCTTTTCATTCAGGCTAAATTATCTACTTGAAACCATTTGGGTGATCTTTGAGGCTCAAATATCCTTGGTGTGCAAAAACAAATGGAAGCTTTTGCAGTCATCATGTATTCAACTATTCTAGAGATTTGCAAAGAACTTGTGTTTGCTTTATTCCCTGTTTTTTGGCTTTTAAACACCATGCTACATCGTAATACTGCTCCCCCACCAACCTTTCAGAACTACTACCAAGTGGGGTGACATTTTGGGAGGGTGGGGTGGAGGGCATCTTCATGTCTTGACTCCCAATGACTGCCTGGATAAGTTCATGCAGTTTTATTGGCAACATTTTTGGAAGTGGTTTGCCATTTCCTTCTTCCTAAGTGTGCATGGGTGGGATTGGCCTGAAGTTACCCAGCTGGCTTCATGCCAAGGTAGAACCAGTTTCATGCTCTTTATCACCCCACCACACTGACTCTCCTGGCTATTTTATTTTCACTTAATCTTCAGACCCTCGCATCAACAGCCAACTTAAAAACAAAAAAACGAAAAAGCCACTTGGCTATAGAAAAGCAATTCTGTGGGCAGCCATGCCAATGCCCTACTCACCAGCAATTTCAACATTTCCTTGGTATCTGGATCCACTTCAATGATCTCCTGATCCAGGGCAGAGACCTGAGGAAGAAAGAGGCAACGATTGACTTGGTTGTAACAGAGATCAAAGAATTATGAGTCAAAACACAGCCACTGTGTGATGGATACATTTATCATAAACCCCCTTCCTGCAGGCAGCCTGAGATTGTCAGCAAGATGCTTCAAGAAATATGAGCAAGAAAAGGAGTTAAAAGCATCAGCCAAAACTATCTCCAGATATGACTGGTATGCTTACAACCTTCCTTAACCTGTTGCCCTTCAGATATTCTGGGGACCATTTCCAGGAACATCAGTTTGGTATCAACAGTCCTGATAGACAGGAATGATAAGGCCCCCTAATCTTAAAACTTTTGGAAGAGGGAAATATGTTGAGGAAGGCTGACATATATCGGAATAAATCTGTTCTCCATAAAAACTACTGTTAAAGAGCGAAACACTGGGCATCAAATCCAAACAGGTCCTCAGTAAGGTTAGATACTCATTTGGAGTATCCTTTATTCTCAGATATTCTAACCTGCAAAGCTTTAAGAACAAAATCTACCTATAGCTAGTAACTGCAAATACTTTTTAATAATTCTGGAGCCCCAAATTTAGAAACTTAACAGAATTTGGGGTCTCAGAGAACATGCAAAATACCTCCCATGGAAGCTGCTCAAAAGGTAATTTTCTGCCCACATTTGCCAAAGTAGATTGCAAACAAAGTATTATGGCTCTTCTCCTCCCACTTAAATACTATTACAGGAAAAAAAATGACCTCCAACTTTTAGTCACTCAGGAATGAGAAAAGAAAAAAAAATCCACCAAACTAGCAGATACAAAATAGAGACTTCAATTAGACTTAATTTCCTAAATACCGCATTTCCCCGAAAATAAGACCCTGTTTTATATTTTTTTGAACCCTGAAATAAGCGCTTGGCCTTATTGCCATGTGCTCAAAAGCCCGATTGGGCTTATTATCAGGGGATGACTTATTTGGGGGGGAAAACAGGGTATATCCAAGGAATTGTTATCAGGAAGGCACCGGATTCAGGTAGATAAATAATCCAAAATCTCTTCGGGCACCTGAAAATATCTCCTAACTTTATTCTAAAATTCTAAAAAAATAATAATAATAATTTAGAATTATTCTAAATTACAGGTTTACTTATTTTTTGGTTTTACTTCCTGTCATTTTTGTTCATTATCTTAATTTTGACCTTAACAAAAGTAGAGAAATTTTACCTGGCTTGGCTATTGTCTTTAGGGCTAAACAACTACAGCTTTAAATAGTTGGGGTCCTACCAGAGCAAGCCTATTACTTTGTAAACCATCAGAACAGAAAGAAATCAAGACTATATGAACAATATTTTAGAAATCTTTCTGTCAAGGGATAAGCCACACAGAAAGGCAAATGTATTGTTTTGGAACACAGCAGGATATAGTACGGCAAGAATGCCCTTATGTTCATGAGGGAAAAAAGCAATCAAAATCCTGATTAAGACTTCCAAAATCAAGAATGAAGGATCAGGTGCTATTGGGCTAAATGAAACCCGTGTCTGAAAAGCTCAGGGTTTGAAGGAGATGGCAAGAGGCCCCACAAACACGGGAAATGCTTTCAGGCATTCTCTGCCTGCACTATCAATGACAAAGGCCACAGGTGGAGGCCTTCATCACTTTCGAATGCAGGCTCAGCTCATCGTCCCTCTTGGAGACAGACATGCAGGGCAAAAAAACCCCCACCTCTGCATTACAGAGAGCCCCAAATCTCTGTTGCTAAGGGAGACGTTTGTTAAGTGAAATTTAAGTTTTTTAAGCGAATCACTGAAGTTGTTAAGTTAGTGACACGGTTGTTACGTGACACTGGTTTCCCCGTTGTCAAAAAGGTCGCAAACGGGGACCACATGACCCCGGGACATAAATAGGAGTCAGTTGCCAAGCGGTTGAATTTTGATTGTGTAACCACGGGGATGGTGTAATGGTCACAAGTGTGAAAAACTTATGTTTTTCACATTTTTTTTGCATGTCCCTTTTTGCATGTTACTGTTAAGTTTGAATGGTCACTAAAACTGTCATTACGTTGATGGCTACCGTATTTTTCAGAGTATAAGATGCACCGGAGTATAAGATGCACCTTAGTTTTTGGGGAGGAAAATAATAAAAAAAAAAGCTGATTGGCAGGTGGATCAGCCTCAGGAATACCCCCAATCAGCTGTTCCCAGAGGTGAATTTTAGCAACAGGTTCCTTGGTTATGAGTTCTGTGCCTTGCTTTTTTTTCTGCCTCTGAAAGCCTCCGAAACAGCTTCAGAAAAAGGCCTCTGAAGCTCTGTTTGGGGGCTTCTTTTCTGATGCTTTTTTCAGCCTCTGAAACCTCCCTTTGAGAAGCTGGGCTGGGCTACATTCGGAGTATAAAACACACCCAGATTTTCACCCTCTTTTTGGGGGGAAAAAGGTGCATCTTATACTCTGAAAAATACGGTACCGGTATTTCCTGCTAGACCCCATTCACACAGGCAACCACAGGAACACTTCTACGTGAACAAGTTCCTAAAATGTATTTGGTTCATAGATCATTCTTCTGACGCTTTAAATTCACACCTTTTAAGTTACAGATGGCAAGGGAAGCATAATTACTTCAAGCCAGCTGAGTGATTCTGAGCCCAGACTGATCCTAAATTGAACGTCCCACTCCTAAATGCACAATAGATTTTATTAATTTGCAGTGATGATTTGAACCCCAATTTATTGACCAGAAAAAAGTTTTATTAGGAAAGGTTAGAGATAACCTAGAACCGTGATGGCGAACCTATGGCACGGGTGCCACAGGTGGCACGCAGAGCCATATTGGTGGGCACGCGAGTGTTGCCCTAGCTCAGCTCCAGTGCACATGTGTGCACTGGCCAACTGATTTTCAGGCCTTCCAGTCCCACTGGAAGTTGGGAAACTGGCTGTTTCCTGCCTCTGGAAGGTCTCTGGGAGAATGGGGAAGGCTGTTTTTGCCCTCCCCAGGCTCCTAGAAAGCTTCTGGAGCCTGGGGAGAGGGGGAAACGGGCCTACCTGGCACACCATGCCATCGTGTGCCAAAACCAGGGGGAAGTGGGGGGGGGGTCACATGCGCATGGGCGGGAGGGCAGGGCGCATTGAATTATGGATGTGGGCACATGCACCCACAACCCCCCGCCGCTCCCCCCGCTTTCGGCACGCGACGGCAAAAAGGTTAGCCGTCACTGACCTAGAAACTACATTTTGCTAAGTTGACATATATTCCACAGACTTCTTGCCGTGCAAAATTGACTATAGACCTGAATATGCTTTTACTTAAATTTAAGACCTGAAACCTCCATGAAACTCATCTGAGATATAAAACTTACCTCTGGGACGTAGTTATCCCTTCTTTCTCTTTCCTCTTCTTGTAGTTTGATAGAGATACCTCTGACTGGCCCCCTTTGAATGCGTTTCATCAAATGGGTGACGTACCTGTGGAGAAGAACGGGGGTGGGGCGTTTAGTATCTTTCATTGTGATTTTTTTCCTCCCCCCCCCCCTAAAAACCATCAGGCAATTAAGCGAAAATCTCAGTAAGCTCTGAACTGACTCAACAAAGCTTAGCCTTAAAAGTTTCAAGTATAGGAAAATGCCAAAGCGGAACAGAGCTGTAACGTCTGTTCGAACCACCCAGTTTTCCGTAATGTCTGAAAAGCTCAGGGTTTGGTAGGAAATAAAGGAATCCGCCAAACACGGGAAATGCTCTCAAGAAATGCTTTCCCTGCATTATCAATGACCAGGCCACAAATAAGACCAAAATCACTTTCGATGCAGGTGCTGCTGCTTAATGAACAGAATCCAGATTTAGAACGACCGCATAAAAGTCCCATCAGCAACAATTCCTACCCAGCGATTTTGTTCCGCAGTTTCTTGCTAGGGATGATGGCAATTTCCTCACACACTCGCTTGTTTGTGTGGAAGTCATTTCCCAGGCGAGTATAATATTTTTCAATGATCACCCGTGCCGCTTTTTTCACCGTCTTGGTACGGACGCGTCCCTAAGGGAGATCCAAAGAAACAAACAAATCAGCACGTCAAGGAATGAAACCTTTCGAATTCTGCATAAGCCCCCGAGAAATTTGAAACCAGGGACGGACCAAACCGGTGTCCTCCTTGGGAGTGAAAAGCCTCGGAAATTCTGCTTTTGTGGATGACAAGCTGGACTATAGTGTTTCTTTCCTAAGAAAGACTGCAATTTTTAGAAAAAAAATTTTTTTTTCTAAGGTACTGATGAGTCAATATGAAATGCTTTCATCGACCTCCGTTCGTCTTTTGGCTGTATTGTTTGAATTATTAAAAGGGGCTAATTGTTTTAAATCTTTCTAAGTGTTTATGGTTTTGAACCCCACCTGTACCTGATGACGGAGTTCACAAGTTGCACTAAATCATGATAGGATTGGACTGCTTTTGGCTACAAACTAGAGTTTGTAAGGCTGAATGCAACACCTGACCCCAAAGTGTGTGGCAGGGGAAGTTGAGAAACAAAACAGTTAAGAATTCTGCTGCTTTTATCCCCCAGGCCATATAAACAGAGTTAGGCAACCTGGCCATTACCATTCACACATAGTGACAAGCCAGGTTAGAAAAGGCAGGTGTGTTAAGTCCCAAAAACGATCGAAGGCTTATTAATTAACCGGTAAAACAGTTTGCCTTCAGAAGTTGTGGGTGCTTCATCACTGGAGGTTTTAAAGAAGAGACTGGGTAGCCGCCTGTCTGAAATGGTATAGGATTTCCTGCTTGAGCAGGGGGTTGGACTAGAAGACCTTCAGAGTCCCTTCCAGCTCTATTCTGATAGATTGAGCACTGGAGTTTTTAAAGAGGAGACTGGACAGCCACCTCTGTGAAAAGATATAGGGTCTCTTTTTTAAAAATTTTGATTTATATGCCGCCCTTTTCCGGAGACTCAGGGCGGCTTACAATGCACTAAGCAATAGCCTTCATACTTTTGTATATTTTATACAAAGTCAGCTTATTGCCCCCACAATCTGGGTCCTCAATTTACCTACCTTAGAAAGGATGGAAGGCTGAGTCAACCTTGAGCCTTGGTGAGATTCGAACCTGCAATAATTGCAGGCAGCTGGTGTTAATAACAGGGTGCTTTAGACCACTGTACTATCCAAGGCTCTTTCTTGAGCAGAGGGTTGGACTAGATGTCCTCCAAGGTCCCTGCCAGCGCTATTCTGATAGATTGAGCACTGGAGGTTTTTAAGAGGAGACTGGACAGCCACCTCTGTGAAAAGGTACAGGGTCTCCTGCTTGAGCAGGGGGTTGGACCAGATGACCTCCCGGGTCCCTTCCAGCTCGATTCTGATTCCAATTTACCATTTCACACTGCGGGTGAACATCCCACGGCAAAAGAGCTCGTGGACCCTTTTCCCATGCAGACGCATCAGTTCGATGGGAAAGGAATCTTTACCTGTTGGATCTCTGCCTGCCGAGCAGCTTTTCAAGCAGCAAAAGGAAGGTGGGGGGGGGAGGCAGGCAGGCAGGCGGGAGGGTCCAAAACGATGCCTCTTTTCCTCCTCCAAAACGGAGGGGCGGAGGACCCCCGCCCCTCACACTCCCAGATATGGCCCCTTAAAGCCACCGTAAGCCTCCAGAGCCTGCATGGCCTAGCTTTTCCCACGCAGCCTCCACCACCGCAGCCATTACTGCGGCGGGAGGAAAAAAAACCGGGGCACCCTTCTCATCCCCCGGAACAGGCCAGGCCGGCCGTTAGGATCGATTCTACCGACGGGCCTACCGACACCCCTCCCGGACGCCCCCGAGACCGCCCCGCATTTCCCTCCCAGCGCCACCGCCGCCACGGATGGCCCCGGATTGCACCGTCTCCCCTCTCACCATCTTGGCAGCTGCCAGCCGGAAAGGGAGCAAAGGATCTTGGGAAAGGAACTACAAAGGTCGGTCTGGAAGAGGCGAGCGAGCGAGGCGGCCTCGCGCCTCTCGTGGCGGCCCCTGGCGGCCTGGAGGACCGCTTTGTACAGGCATAAGAGTCCAATGGGTTTGGATAAACTTTTCGCTGTTGTTTTGATTTTTGGATAGAAAGGCAGCATTGATGGGCTTCTGGCATTCAGGAAAGGGGCAGAGAGTTGTCCCTCCAAAGAAAGAGAAATAAAAGAATAAGTAAAATTAAAAGGGCCTTAAATTCAAATTCAAATCTTTATTGTCACTGCACAACATATGTACAATGGAATTGGTTGAGCTCCCTCAGTGCATCCCCCCAACAGAATACAACTCACAGTGAAGACAGAAAATCCCTAACCCAATAAATCATATTAACAAAACACCCAGTCCTATTGCACCAGTGTGAACACGTTACACATTGCCCCGACCCTGCAGTCCCATCATACTATGTAGTTATGATGTTATTTCTGTCAGGATTTTGACAGCCTACAGATAAAAACTGTTCTTCAGCCTATTTGTGTGGCTGGCTATACTTCTATATCTCCTTCCCGATGGTAGGAGGGTAAAGAAGTGATGACCAAAGAGAGTCGTCCGAATATCATTCACCGAATATCATTCACCATTGTGGGTATACACAACTCAATCATGTTATTCCTAATCTCTTGATGGAAGAATTTCAATATTTTATGGGCTCTGGATAAAGATTTTATCATATAGCAATATTCTCCTTTTTTGGAGGGGTGGAAGAGGAGGAGGAGTGAGGTAGTGCCATGCTGTTTCTACATTTTAACATAGGAGCTTCATCATACTACAAAATTCATCATTTAAAAAAACCCTGCAGCCTTACTAAGCAATCTATTGATCTCAGCACTTAGCTAAGATGCCAAATTTCCAAGGCCATCCCAGAAATGCATAGGATCTGGAGAGAAACCTACTTGTGGAGAAGCTTTACAAAAACCTTTAGCAAATCATCAACTATATATATATGTCAGCTAGTATCTTCTTTCATCTTCTTTCTGTTCTACTATCGCAGCACCATTGAGAGTGTCCTGACATACGGCATTCTTGCGTGGTATGGGAGCAGCTCTGTAGCGGATAAAAAAGCTCTACAGAGAATCATTAAAACTGCCCAGAATATCATCAGACTCCAGCTACCAGCCCTGGACGATATCTTCGAATCTCGCTGTTGGAGAAAGTTGCATAACATTCTCAGAGACTCTTCCCATTCTGCTTACCATCTTTTTGGACTGTTGCCTTCTGGCAGAAGATACGGAACAATTAAAATTCGGACCACACGTTTTTCTGAATAGTTTTTATCCCAGAGCTATAATTGCACTCAACAATGAACTAAAGGGCCACCATCGGTGAGCTGTTGGACAGCATTATGTGGTCCGTTGTGTGGAAGTTTGGTTGATTTAGGGTGGGGAATTTGTGGTGGGTGGGGGTGTGTTTGGGGATTGTTATGTGTGTTGGACCTGGTCTTTGGGTGTTAAAAGTGAATTTCATTGTATGGGTATACTGTGTATACACTTACAATGACAATAAAGTTATTATTATTATATGTATGTAAGATATATTTTTATGGTGAAGAATAGTTTCAGAGAAGAAAAACTAACCAGATTATTGGTGGTGAAAATAGAATATCCAAGTGTGACGATAGTCCAGAACCACAACTGTGTTGGATTACTAAAGAAAATGTACCCTAGTATTTTTAATTATGTCTGGTTCAGTTCTCCCAACCCATTTTAAAAAATATTTCTCCCTCAACATTGGAGATTCCAGCCCCAAATTATTTCTAATGCGTTTTCTCTGTGACGGTCATTTCTTTGAATGGAAGGATAGAGATAGGAGAGTTTTAAATCTATACAAATATTTCTTCTGCATTTTTCCCATTGATCTCAAGAAAGAAAAGGAATCATTGTGACTTTTAAAGCTTTTTACTGCACCATCCAGAGTTCCCTTTGAGGGCAGATGGGCAACTGTATAAATTTGATTAATAAATAAATTTGCAGGCAGAAAACGGGACTTAATATTAGGTAAAATCTATGCAGAGCTCTTTTTTTAAAAAATGGCATTTCTGTAAAGCTGTAAGAGTCATGCAGTTATTGGAGTCTTAAAACTGACAAGATTTCCCACAGCCAAGACATCACAATGCAAAACACAATTACAACAGAATGCATTAGCCTGGCCTGTGTTTCTACACAATAAAACACTGCCCTGCTTTTGACACTTGATCTTAACCAAAGGCCGAGCGAATGTATTGATCGAACTGCATCAAGAGGACAGCAATTTAGTTTGAGAAAAAGATATATACTGATGCCACAGAAATAAAAGATATTCCCCTGGGGGTCCTTTCAAAACTATTATCACAAGCGAAGTCTAAACAACCAGATCATTTTCATGCAGAGGGTACGCTGCTCTGTTTAGCTATAAAGCCAAATCGTATTTAATTCACCCCAAAATCAAAGATATCTTAAAAAAAAAAAGACTGTATTTAGTTCATTCAAATCCGAAAGGTGCATTAAATGCTCTAATTGGAATGTTGAAATAACAGGTGAACTGATTATTTGCTTCTAATTCTGATCGTTTTGTTTTATGGCCACAGATTTGGGCACCACTTTGGGTAACTTATAAACATGAAAAATATCAGTACAAGTAGTCCTCGACTTACAACAGATTGTTTAGTGACCAAAGTTACAACACTGAAAAATGTGACTAGAGTTTTTCAGTTATGACCTTTCCAGCACTCCCATGATCAAAATTCGGAGGTTTGGCAACTGGTTCACATTTATGACAGTTGCAGTATTCCAAAACGATATGATCCCCTTTTGGGGAAGCCAGATTCACTTAACAACCGAGGCAAGAAAGGTCATACAATGGGGCAAAATTCACTTAACAAAAGGTCTCACTCAACAACAGAAATTTTGGGCTCAATTGTGGTCGTAAGTCAGGGACTATCTGTAATTAGTAAACGCATGGGCTTTCCTTGGTCCAGAGCCAGGTTTTCACAACTCTCTTGAAACTACTTGATCTGAGAGAGACAGGAGAGAGGGAAGTGGATGGGAGGAGAGGAGAGAGGGAAGCGGAGAAGAGAGAGAAGGGAGAGAAGAAAAGGGAGGAGAGGGAAGGAGAGAGGGGAGAGAAGGAGAGGGGGAAGGAGAGAAGGAAAGAGGGAAGGAGAGAGAAGTGGAGGGGAGAAGGGGAGGGAGGGAAGGAAGAAGAAAGACGGAAAGAGATGGACTGTCATTGTAAAATTGGGTGAAATATGGTGTATATGCAAAAGGAAAACAGACGGGTATATATATATATATATTTACTTGATGATTATATAATCGACACCATAATGGAAGACAATGTATGTTATAATATGATGGATGTTATCGCATATCTATTTATATGTTACTGCATATTTGTTAATGTATATATGACTGGATATATAGACCATGAAATGTGGATTTACAGACGGCTGTTACGTATAAGTTCCCTTCCAACTGCGTTACTGTTGTGTGTTTAACGACCAAAGTTACAGCAGCACTGAAAAGTTACTTACAACCAGTCTTTGCACTTACAATTCCCTGCCCTATCATCAAGTTTTGTGTGCTTGGCAGCCAACATTTAGGACAATTGCAGAGTCATATGATAGCCATTTGCAAACCTCCCAATTGACTTGACCAAAAAAAAAAAAAAAGCATTCAAGGGGAAGCCGGATTTGCTTCATGATGTGATTTGCTTACCAATCATGGCAAAACGGCTCACAAAATTGGGCTTTCACTTAATCGCCTTGCTTAGAAATGGGAATTGTGGCTGTAAGTCAAGGACAAAGATAAAAGACTTGAAACGGAAGCCAAGTGGGTCTAATGTGGAAATTTATTTCATATTTCTTAAGCAAATTCTGCTTCGAGAACTGTGTTACTGCAAAGTTCGATCTTGTACCAGGAGCAAAATTAGACAAGGTTCCTCTGCAGATGCTTCTGTAGAACATGCCAGCCACTCACCTCTGAAGGCAACTCCATTCCAGTCCCCAATATTCACATACACAGCTGTCAGCCTGTTTGCTTGTAAAGGTTCTTTCCTTTTTACCTCTAAATTTATCCCACACCCCCGATAGCCCACCTTGTTCCTTCCGCCATTCCCATCTCCTTTTAAATGAAATAATCCCCCCCCCCCCAAAAACAGGATTTATTCCCAATTGTGCCAGAATACAGGGGCAAGTAATTGGATGATACCACTGTTGTATTTATGCATGCTGACTTTTGTGTTTTGTATGTATCAGCAATGCAAGGGTGATGGGTAAACTCTTCTATTTTATGGAATTTCAACAAACCAAGGAATCTTTTCCAGACCGCTGCCTTTAGCAATCCAGATGTTTCTTTCCCTCTCTATACCGTCTATATACTCTATAGACAGCTGGTCATTTGCTGGTAATCCTGAGGACAGAGATATACCTCCAAGTGCTTCAACGACCCTCTAAAACAGGGGTCACCAACCTTTTGGACCCCAGAGGCCACTAAATTCATAATTTTAAATCCCGCGGATCACTAATATGATCTGCCTAATGACCGGCCGGGTGGGCATGGCCAAGTGGTCATGTGACTAGTGGGCGTGGCCAACTCAATGTCATTCACGTCAAGGGGTGCCTCGCCAGCCTCTACTCACCCCTCCCTGCCCAGCCAGTCCTTGCCTCCCCGCCCAGGGCTCCTTAGGGCCCCAACAGGAAACAGTTGTTGGAGCTAAGCAGCCATCATGAGAAAGAGTTGGCAAAACAGCTCAGTTCAAATTGGATCTGACCGAGAAGGAGACTCAGTAGAAGCACCTCGCTGAGGACTAGGAGCATAGGCTTTCCAAGCAGAGGGAAGGCCTGCAGGAATGCAAGGCCAGGTACCGGTGCCTGGAGGCTCAGCAGGCTGAGATGGTCAGCCAGTTCCAAACCATGATGCAGTCCCACTGGAACAAGGCTCTCCGGCTCTTCGCCACCAGTGGCTCTTCCCTCCAGCCTTCGCCCAAAGCCCCAAACCAGGAGGCCGAAGCAGACCCCAAGTCGGAATTTCTGCCCCCCTCCGACCAGCACAAAAAGACCCCGAAGGGGGAGACTCTCTGCAGCAACACCAACGTTCATGGCACCTATCTGTCCCAGGGACCGTAGGTTTGAGGACCCCTGAGATTTAGTGCAATATAAAAAGTGCAAATAAATTTTCTGCAGACCACCAAAATTTTCCCAGTTGGTGACCGCTGCTCTAAAAGGATGCAAATGACCAGCTGCCTACAAGGAATATAAATCCTTCCATTCCCCACCATCCAAGTCAGAGCTGAAGAAGCTTCTTGGACGAGAAGCAAAAGTCTTCAAAAAAAAAAAAAAAACACCAACCCACAAGGAAGTCCAGTTGCCTCCTGAAAAGCACCTTTTGTGTTTCAGCAACAAGAAATTTTGGGTCCTTTTGACTGTGGTCGTAAGCCGAGGATCATCTGTACACAGACGGCAAGCCTTCAGGTTCCCCAGTCTTTTTCAACCCCCAGCCCTGGAAAAAAAAAAACATCACACCACCAGCCAGAGATTCTGCTGCAACGTGTTTTATTATGTGCCAAGAACTACATCACAGCTTACTCCACACAACTGTAGGAGAATGCAGTCTTGCCCGCATATGCTACAATGAGGTAGACTTCACATACTGCTTCACAACAACCCCACAAAGAGCAGCTGGAATATGCAACATGAGCTCAGCAGGAAAAAGGGAGAACTTAGAACATTCGTTCTTTGGCACAGAGCTTTCCAAGAGACAAGGGGGGGGGGGGGGAGAAGAGGAGAAAAAGAATCCAAAAATAAAACAAAATCAAAACTTCAACTCCCAGCGTAATCGGTGGGGCTGCTCCCCCTTTGCCCGAGGGGGCCGTCCCTCTAAAACAGAAAAGGGTTCCTCGTAAAATCTTTGCTGGCCCGAGCCAGCGCAGCCCTTACCTCCGCTCAAGATATTAAAAAAAAAGGAAAATTGAAGTCTTGTGACTTTTGTGTGATTAAAAAACATTTGTCAAGCCCCCTTGGAGTGCAACTTAAAAGTGCAACGAACTATATACAGCAGATCAAAGATCCATTTATCCGGTCCAGTTTTCAAAATCCAAAATATCCTGTCCTTCTTGGGTTGTAAATAACCGCTATTCACAACTGGGAATTATTATTGTTGTTGTTGTTGGTTGTTCTTTTTTTTTTTCTTCTTTTTTTTTTTTTTAAACTAACAGCTCCCAGAAATAAGTTGCAAGGATGTTAAAAGCTGCCAGGAAAGAAAAAAATCTCATCTCAAACGGCTTAAAAACCATTTCAAGAGTGTAAAAAGGAACCGGTAAAAATCCTGGAGCGTAAAATATGAAATATGATTTTGGTTTCAAGTGAAGAACAAAGTCTTCTTGTTGTTACAGTAAAAAACACCAGCTGAACTTTCAGTTTATTCCGTTCAGATGGGGAGGGGGAGGGGGAGGGGGAGGGGAGGGGAGGTTAAACGAATGGAAAGGCACTGTATGGCAACTGCAAACAAAGTGGAGCCAATGAGAACTGCATTATTATGCATTCTACCATCAGTATTGCAAGAAATGTAAAAAAACGGCCCTTGATAAATAAGAAATTTGAAGGCATCTGCGTTCAATACCTTCTTCAACCTATGGTTCCTTGGTGCTTCTCCTCAGCAAGCAAGGAACCAAAGTCTGGGAACTGCAGAATTGTTTCGAGGGGCCCTCCCCTCTCAAAAACTCCCAAACAAACCCCCGACCAAAAAAAAAAAACAAAAACAAAAATTCACTGTGCATTAGTGCAGAAACAAAGAAAAGACCAGCAAGTGCAAATGTGAAGGCAAGGTTCTCCCGTTAGTCCTTCCGACGGGCCTCTCCCCCAGCCTGGGTGTGGCACCAACTAGGATATTGGTGGGCTTTCTCTTCCCTAAGTCAACGGAAGAGCTGTGCCCGGCAAACAGGAGCAGCTCGCCGACAACTGCTCTAGCTGGCATCGCGGTTCTTCTGGTTACGCATCAATGGACGATGATGGTGTAGGATCTCCATGGAATGTTTCCAGTGCCAGCAGGAGCGACAGAAATATTTGAAGCACATCTAGGTGGGACCAAGAAGATCATGAGAAGGTCGGTCTGAAGCCACCTCATAACTAAAGTCCTTCTTTTTATGCCGAAAGCAGATACGATGCGCTTACAATATACCGTAGTACAGTGTTTCTCAACCTTGGTAGCTTGAAGTTGGGTGGACTTCAACTCCCAGGATCCGCTGGCTGGGGGATCCTGGGAGTTGAAGTCCACCCAACTTCAAGCTTCCAAGGTTGAGAAACACTGTCGTAGTAGAACCAGGGTAATACAAAAGGGACGTTTTTCTCACCGGATTTTTCAGACCAAGGGTGGAAATAGGAGCGTATACCTGATCTCTACAGAAGAAAGGACCCGGCTGAGATCTGCAAATCTGACACATGGCATCTTCTAGATACGGATCAATCTGAACCTGTAGAGAGAGAGAGAGAAAAGGAAATCCACCCCTTTGAATGTAAGCATCGTGAGAAAAGAGGGACACGGACGGTTGGTTAATTCAACAGAATAAGAGGTGCTGCTTTGGGAAATGATCTGCAAAGTTGCCGTTAAGGGGAAAAACCACAAACGGTCCCATCGCCCAGATCTCCTTAGGAAACATTCACAGTAGATTATGTGTAATTTTAGAATAGTATAGAATAATTATTCTAGTAAGAGTTGGAAGGGACCTTGGAGGTCTTCTAGTCCAATCCCGCTTAGGCAGGAAACCCTACACTACTTCAGACAAATGGTTATCCAACATCTTCTTAAAAACTTCCAGTGTTGGAGCATTCACAACTTCTGGAGGTAAGTCGTTCCATTGATTTAATTGTTCTCACCGTCAGGAAATCTCTCCTTAGTTCTAAGTTGCTTCTCTCCTTGATGAGTTTCCACCCATTGCATCTTGTCCTGCCTTCAGGGTGCTTTGGAGAATAGCTTGACTCCCTCTTCTTTGTGGCAACCCCTGAGATATTGGAAGACTGCTATCCTGTCTCCCCTAGTCCTTCTTTTCATTAAACTAGACATACCCAGTTCCTGCAACCGATCTTCATATGTTTTAGCCTCCAGTCCCCTAATCATCTTTGTTGCTCTTCTCTGCACTCTTGTATTCTTTTTGCTGACTCTCTGTTACTCTTGGTATTGGGGGAATGCAAAGGCCGACAGTTTTTAGTACCCACTGTCTCCTCTGTGTGTCTTGCATTAATTTTGTTCTAGGTTGTAACTGTTTTTAATTGTTTTGTTTCAACACCCAGTCTCTCGTTTGAGGTGGGTGGCTATAGAAACTGAACCAATAAATCTTTTACTCCAACCAGGATCTCTACTCTGACTTTAGAGATGGACCTGCCATACCTACAAGTTTCAGTGTCTCCACACTACGAAGCTTATGCCGCATTACCTTTTTTGTAAACTTCGTTGTTTTGATCTCCACAAATGCAGCACTGACTGCTTTCAGATAGCTACGCTGATTGTTAAAGGTGACACGTCCAGATCCTGTAAATAAGCCAGTTTATTAGTACAATAAGACTGAGTGGCAGATCAATAATAAAGCTTTATGAGTCAGCATGCACAGGATTTAAGGGTTCTGCCCTACTGGGGCGAGAGAAGGAAGAGCCTGGATTCTGAGCAGTATCTGTCTAGACTCAGATTAGACAGATGACAATATGAAAAAAATGTTTTGTTTCAGGAATTGAACTCTAGCTGATTTCTGTACGAAGTGTCCTTATTGCACCTCTCAGATTAAGTTTTAGATTGGAACTTGAATATTAATAAAATTTCACACTTCTCAGCTGGCTTTTTTTTTTTTGGTCCTATTGAAATACATTCTGATCTTCTTAAGAACCGAGGATTAATTCAGGAAGACAACAGATGTATAGGTAAAAATATTGCCAGGTCAACCTGAAGTGTAAACAGATTTTGTCCATTTTTAAATAACGTTCAAGATGTCCAGTGTGACATGTACTGGGGGAGGAATGCCTATTTTTAATTTTGCCCCGGTGTCAAGAATTGGCAAAGATCAACTAGAAAATAGCAATTGCACTGATATATACTGCTTCATACTTCTTTACAGCACTCGATTTACAGTCAGCCTATGGACCAGGGGTGAAATGCTCCCGGTTCAGACCGGATCGCCCAATCCGGTAGCGATGGAGGCATGTGGTTCGGAGAATGGTATCAAAAATCCCTGCCCCACCCCCCCATTGCCCAGCTGAGCCGTGCAATCATGAGAGGCTTTTTTTATTTTAACTTTTAAAAGCATTTTTTCTACAACCTCTTCGGCCAAAAAATTGCTTTTTTTAGTACACACTGTCTCCGTGTGTCTTGCATTAATTTTGCTCTAGGTTGTAACTGTTTTTAATTGTTTTGTTTCAACACCCAGAGTCTCTTGTTTGAGGTGGGTGGCTATAGAAACTGAATCAATAAATCTTTTACTCCAACCAAGATCTCTACTCTGACTTTAGAGCTGGACTTGCCATACTACAAGTTTCAGTGTCTCCACACTCCTAGCTGAGTTGCCTGATCGTCAGAGCCTTTTGAAAGCATTTTTTTACAACTTCTTCAAGAGGTTGTAGAAAAAATGCTTTTAAAAGTTTAAAAAAAAAAAGTTGGCCACGCCCACCCAGTCACACTACCCTCCACCAAGCCACACCCACCGAACCGCTGGAAACAAAATTTACATTTCACCACTATGGCCCCCAACAACCTGGGTCCTCATTTGACCGACCTCGGAAGGATGGAAGGCTGAGTCAACCTTGAGCCGGTCAGAATCGAACTGCTGGCGATCAGCAGAATTAACCTGTAATACTGCATTCTAACCGCTGCGCCACCCGTGGCTCTTAACCAACTCATCCAGCCTCAGTTCAATTAAAAAGACCACCAGACAGCCCTTCTCTCCCACCCATGCTCACCACAGTCCAACAGTGAAACCAAGGTAGTTAAGTCTCTCTTCTTCTTCCCTCGACTTCCTATAGGGGGAGTGCCACTGGTTCCACAAAGCCCCAGATGCCATCCCCACCGAAGGCACCAACCGCCAAGGACCGGCTTTACTTACCAATGGGATACTTGTGCTTGTCTGTGTCAATACCTGCATACACAACCCCACCAAACAGGTCATTGAGGATTCCCGCCAGAGCTTCTGCGTTCAGCATCCCGTGAAGAGCTCCCACGAAGACCGTTTTCCCAGGGTCCAGCCTCTGAGTCGGGCTGCGCACGAAGTTGCTATCGGCCAAGACCCATGGGATCACCTGCACCTGCGGGCACAAGGGCTAGCGCTGTTTATTTATTTATTTATTTATTAAATTTATATACCGCCCTACTCCCGAAGGACTCAGGGCGGTGAACAAAATACATGTGATATAAATATTTATAATCCGTTAAAATAGTCAGATAAATATGGTCCAGAAGACAATTTAAGGCATCTCAAATTTATAGGATAGATTTAAATTTAGAATCTAAGCAATTTTTTAAAGAGGCTAGGCCGGACTGTTGAAATAGAAGTCTTTTGAGGGCACGACAAAAAGCGCGAAGATCCGGGATCCTCCGTTATCTCCGGGGGGAGCTCATTCCATATGGAGGGTGCTCCCACAGAGAAGGCTCTCCCCCTGGGGGCCGCCAGTCGACATTGCTTGACCGACGGCACCCTGAGAAGCCCCTCTCTATGGGAGCGTACTGGTCGGTGAGAGGATATTGGTGGCAGAAGGCGGTCTCGTAGATACCCCGGTCCTAAGCCATGGAGCGCTCTAAAGGTGGTAACCAAAACCTTGAAGCGCACCCGGGAGATCACAGGGAGCCAGTGCAGCTCGCGCAGGAGGGGTGTCACATGGGAGCACCATGATGCTCCCATAACGACCCGCGCGGCTGCATTCTGAACCAACTGGAGCCTCCGGGTGCTCCTCAAGGGGAGCCCCATGTAGAGAGCATTGCAGTAGTCCAGGCGGGAAGTGACGAGGGCATGAGTGACCGTGTTTAACGAGTCCCGATCCAGAAAGGGACGCAACTGGCACATCAGGCGGACCTGGTAAAAAGCCCTCCCGGCCACAGCCATCAGATGTTCCTCTAAAGACAGTTGAGAGTCCAAGAGGACACCCAAGTTGGAAGCCCTCTCTGTGGGGGCCAATGACTCACCCCCGATAGTCAGTGATAGCACCAACTGACTATATCGGGATGTCGGAAACCACAGCCCCTCGGTCTTGGATGGGTTCAGCCTGAGTCTGTTACTCCCCATCCAGATCCGTACAGCCTCCAGGCACCGGGACATCACTTTAAGGGCATCATTGGGGTGGTCTGGGGTGGAGATGTTCAAGCCACCCGCACAAATCCCACACTGTCCTTTAAACCAAGCGCCAGGTAGCTCTGTGACTTCAATTCCCCAGCCAGAATCTCCTCTGTTAACTCCGGCCTCATTTGAGCTGCAAAACCTACTCCCGAAATACTGTGTCTGCTTGACTTGACCTCTCCAAATGCCATCGAAGCCTTGACTTGTATGACCAGTCCTTTGATGCCTCTTTGTCTCCAGGCGCTGCTTGGCAAATGTAGGCCCTTGTACAGGATCTGTCCAGGTTTTAAGCACCAAAGAATATTTGCCAGAGGCCGAGTTCCATGTTTAAAGCATGCACTACCAGACTCTGTGGTCTCATCCCCAAACCCCCAAAACTTTAACCTAAAACTGTCTACTGTCGACCTCACCCCATTCCTGGGGTGTAAGGGGCGTGCATAAGAGCACCAGCGTGCCTACCATCCCTGTCCTAATGTTCCCTTTAATTGTATTCATTTTAAGTATTCAATTCATGCTTATATATATTATCGAATATGTACTCGACAAAATCAATAAATAAAATAAATAAACTAAGTGAAGTTCAGGATTTCACAATTTCACTTCAACTTCCCCCTGCTTTGCAGACCCGCGAACGTCGTAAATACAGGTAGTCCTCAACTTATGACCACAAATGAGCCCAACATTTCTGTTGTTAAGTGAGTTTTGCCCCATTTTACGGCTTTTCTTCCTGCAGTTGTTAAGTGAATCGCAATAGCTGTTCAGTTAGTAACATGGTTGTTAAGTGAATCTGGCTTCCCCGTTGACTGTGCTTGTCAGAAAATGGCAAAAGGGGATCATATAACCCTTTGGACACTGCAACTGTCATAAGTACATTCCAGTTGCCATGCCTCTGAATTTTAATCAGGTAACAATGGGGATGCTACAACGGTCGTTAAGTACGGGGGAAAAAAAAGGCCATTAAGTCTCTCTTTTCAGTGCCGTTGTAACTTTGAGCAGTCACTAAATGAAGTTGTAAGTCAAGGACTACCAGTACGAAGATTAAAGCAACTTTTTCATCACTGTTGTAACTATGAATTGTTGTTAAATGAGGCAGCCGCTAAATGAGAATGAGCCATGTGCGTGTTGTGGGCACGTTTGCGTGCAACCACTGATCTTAACCTGCCAATTTCATTTGCACCTCGAGTAAGAAGCCAGACGGTTCCACTCACCTCCTTGCACCTCATTCTACGGCTCGACATCTTGAAGTAATATTCACTCAGGCCGCTGGGGCTCAGCATATCTCGGGAGCAATTTTGGAGCAAGGCACGAACAGACTTCTCAGATTCAAACACTAGGTAGGCATAACCTACGGTTAAAAGAGAGAGGGGGGGAGAGAGAGAGGGAGAGAGAGAGAGAGAGAGAGAGAGGGAAGAACTTAAGACTGCAAAACACATCTGTTCTCTCCCCACATTCATCGTTAAGGATAATTAATATTAAGAAAGTGCTTTGTTGTATATCGGAGAGACTCAGCCGGTTCAGCTCTTTTGGGAATATTCAGTAACACTTCCCCACATCTGATCATCGGAGGAAGCACAATATTAACAAGGATATTCTACATAGATTAGTCTAGCGGTTAAGGCACCAGGGTAGAAGCTGGGAGACCGTGAGTTCTAGTCCTGCCAAGGTTGAGAAATACTGATCTTCGCTGTAAAATACTGTCAAGGGGAACAAGGGTGCAATTTATTCTCCGTAGCTCTTGAGTAGAGAGGACAGGAACCAACAGGGGAGCCTCAAACGCAGGGGTTCAATCCAGCAGGTTCCGACAGGTTCTGGAGAACCAGTAGCGGAAATTTTGAGTAGTTCAGAGAACCGGCAAATACCACCTCTGGCTGGTCCAAGAGTGGGGTGGATTCGCGAACCGGCTGAATACCACTTCTGCTCCAAGGTGCCTTCTCACCTAGGATCTTAGGATAATGTGGTCCTGATGAGCGTGAAGGGGACAACTGTTGAGGGCATCCGGGGTCCCTCTCCCCCTGCCCCCCAAAGTCCTACTGTCCTCAGCCCTGAATAGCTTCAGGTGTGACGTTTTGGAGAAGATGGAGAAGAGGGTGAAAGGAAGCACCTGTGCACCAGGAGGAGGCCGCCCACCTACGGTGCTCTCCTTGTCCGTCACCAGCATGCATTCATGCCCAGGAGCCCTCAGTGGTCTATACGAAGCATGGATAAAAAGAATTCCTACCATGTCTGTATTACCTTTAGGCATATTACCTTTGGGAGGGCAGCGGGGATGCTTGCTATCCTTACCAGGCCACTCCACTCTCAGCGAGCCAAACACACGAAAGGTGCTGATCAGACCCGCTGCACGGAAGAGACGGACTTCATTAAGAGGAGAAGGAACCCCAACAAAACTCAGTTTCCCCACTCTAACCCCATGAAGTAGGATAGGGGGAGGCCGTTTCTACCCCTTGCCCCAGTGATGGCAGATAGCTAATGCAAGGTAGTCCTTGCTTAATGACCGCTCGTTCAGCAATCATTCCAAATTACGATGGCAATCAATGGTGGGTTGCCCCCAGTTCGGACCGGTTCTATAGAACCGGTAGTAAAACTCGCAGGAGGCTCCACCCACTGATATCATCAGAAGCGATCTGCGTGTCAGGTTACAATGTCATCTCAAATAAATTGCATTTCCAAACAATCTTTGATGAAACCTTTCATTTATTGAGTACAACGATCCGTCCCCAACTCCATCGTAGCCGGCACTGACCCTCTGACCCCAAATCCTTCCCTTTCCGTTCCCCAATTCTCAGTCTCATTGGCCATCTTCCAAGTCACTCTCCCCATCTCTACTACTTCAGGTCACAGGAATGTCCCCCCCTCCCATCCCATCTCCTAGGGGATATTATCTACAGGGAAAATAAATAGGTGAAAAGTCAAGCGTCTCCTTCTTCTCTTCATGTCAGCACTAGAGTGAACGTAGTTTGGAGTGCTGACATCGCGCTTGTGACCGATCCTTGAAACTGTGACCACTGCGGTGTCCCCCATGGCCACTTGATCACAATCCAGGTGCTTGGCAACTGGCATGCATTTATGATGGCCGCAGTGTCCCACAATCACGGGATCATTGTTGGCAACCTTCGCAGAAAGTTTCCCATAGGCAAAGTCATTGGGGAAGCCAGCAGGAAATCACAAGTTGTGATCACGGTGTCCTTGATCCATGGCGATTCACTTCACCATCGCTTCTGGAACCGTCGTCGTAAGCAGGGCACGTTCATGAGAATTTTTCACCTTATGACCGGGCTGCTTAACCATGGAGTTGCTGGTCCCAATTGCAATCACTAAATGGGGACTACCTCTATGGCCGTGATGGCAAACCTACGGCACGCATGCCCGAAGTGGCACGCGCAGCCATGTCGCCTGACGCATGCAGCATCACCCGTTCCTCTTCTGGGTTTCTGCCGCACTTGTGCGTGTGACAATCAGCTGGCCTTTTTGCATGCGGCAGTGTCGGAAACTAGAAAAGCTGATCTTCCGTTTTCCTGCGTGAGCAAGCATGCCAGCCAGCTGATTGTCGTGTGCACATGCATGCCAGAAACCCGGAAGAGTAGTTGGCTGGAACCGGAAGTTCAGTAGCTTCAACCGGAAGTTCATTTTCAGGCGTGCGCATGCACCCTGGGCAGTTCCTCTTCTGGGTTGCGGCCCAGGCACGCGCACACTCTCTTTTCGGCACTCAGCACCGAAAAGTTTTGCCATCACTGCTCTATGGCTTTTGTTGGACTTTAACAGATTTCCTGGGTTTCTGAAGTTTTAAGGCCTTAACTCCTGAGGGTTCGGTGACTCTCGGTGAAGCTGCAAAATTAAATGTAAAACCACGAAAGCAATTCCACTTTTTAAAAAACGGGCAAGTTTGCAATACCGCAGCATGAGACCTCAATGTTGAGCGTACTAATAACCCCAATGAGACTTCTTGGCCACTGAGAAACATTTGGGCCCCTGCCTCATCTTGGAAAGCCATAACACACAAAGTTAAGAACTATTGTTGCCTGTCTTGAACACGACACCCGAGAATAGGGTCTTAAAAGAAAGAAAGAAAGGAGTACAAGAGCTCCTTGTCAAGGAACTCACCTTCTGTGATGTCCCAGGGGACACCTCCTAAAAACACCTTGCAGGAGTAAACGGGGTTTTTGTAGTTCCGAGGTGGGAGCTGCCCACTCCAAGTGCAGGTCGCCTCATTCACAGCTGAAGACAAAAGCCACAGAAGAGTTTCATCTATAAGGTGGGGACAGTGGTGGAATTCTTACCTGGCCTCTCTGGTTGCCCTCACACAGCTCAGATTTGGCTCACCTGCGGCTTGCTTGTGGAGCCTGGCTTCTCTTTCTATGCTGAAGGGATCTTCTGGAGAGTCCGTGATGTTCCAGGATGGCCAGGAAGAGGCCCCAGGCCACTGCTTGGACAAAGTGGCTGGGGTGGAAGAGGTGACAGCAGCCAAGGCAGCCTGCTCTTGATCCAGGCGAGATCCCACTCCATTCAAGGAATCTCTGGTGATGCCTCCAATAGGCAGGAATGGCAGAGGAGGTGAGATACGGAGACTTGACTGCAAAAGACGTTTCATCAGAGGCACCGTGAAAAAAAATTCACATTAGGGAAGAAACTGGATAAAGCAACAACACGCCCAGCCTCATACCAATGCGAGAATTTAAACTCCCACTAAAAATTCAATCTTCACTGAGTTCAAAATGTGGCATGTGGCTCACATGGTTTTGTGCCAGGGTGGATAAAAATCAATGATTTTTTTTTAAAAAATAAAAAAAATCAGTTTTTATTTAAATCGGATTTTTTTGATTTTTATCAAATTTAAATTTTAATAAAATGCTTTTGAAGTAAAAATCTATCTAAAGATACTCTTCTATTTAAGATACATTAATAATTTAGTTTATTCAGCATGAAACGGAGCTTAGCTATGTAGCGTGAGGCTGTTTATTCTGCAATATTGGGACTGTCGGCGAATCAACAGCAGGTCAGAGGAGGAGCCGCTGCGGGACAGAGATGACAGTTGTTCTTTAAAAATTATGATTTAAATCGAGTTGATTTAAATCAAGCCTTTTTATAGTGATTTAAATCATGATTTAAATCGTGATTTAAATTGACTTGATTTAAATCAAATCCACCCTGTTTTGTGCAGTCTGGATGTGTATATGTGACACCTCTCCTTTGGGAAACTACACTGTTGATTTACTTCCAGGCTCAATTCAAAATGCCCATTGTCACCTTTCAGTTTGGGGGGTCAGGTTATTTAAAGGACCGTCCTTCCCGGTTACATCTATCCAACCCACCAGAATGGGTGGAGTTTTTCCCCTCTTAAAAAGGTCCATCTAGTGGGACCAAGACGAAGGGCCTTCTCCGTGGTGACTCCCATCCTGTGGAACTTCATCCATAGAGATAAGATTGGCCCTCATCTCTTTCGAAAGAGCCTTCAAAAGCAAGCTGATCATCGGAGGGAGCTCCAGTGAGTCAAGCAGGTGAAGCACGGAAGCGGCAAGACAAGGCAGCAGCTGTTCCGGGTTGCCATTTTGGGCTCCGCGCCTCACGTTTTCAGCCTCCAAATGCTCTGTTTGAGAGCCGTTCAAGGCTACGGGGAAAGCGCATCGCTGGCGATCACCGCCCAAAAACGTGACGTGGAGAGGCCAAAAATGGGGCGTGCGGAGACCTAAAACACGATGCACAGAGGTCAAAAACGTGATGCGCAGAGCCGGTGATGTGCTTTGGCAATCCCCACAGCCTTGAACGGCTCTCAAACGAAGCATTTGGAGGCTGAAAACGCGAGGCGTGGAGCCCAAAAACTCAAGCCATTGTCTGTGGCAATCTCTGCAGCCAGGAAGAGGACGCGCTGAAGCTGAAGGGCGGTAGGGCTACATTTGGAGTATAAGACGCACCCAAATTTTCAGCCTCTTTTGGGGGAATGGGGAGAAAGTGTGTCTTATACTCCGACAAATACGGTAATTAAAACAGGTTTAAGCACAACTCGAGAAGTTCTAACTTCCTTCCACCTCCATCCCCAAAACCACGCGAGAGAGGAAAAAAATATCCTTGGCTTCTTACGATCAGATCTGAAAGGTGGTCAGATCCAGAGCTGAATCCACTGGTGTCAGAGTCGGAGGGGCTGCTGGAACGTGAATAGAGAAGGGAACGGCTGCTGTCCAAGCGGGAGGCCCTCAAGGTCGGAGCTGGAAGGTTCTCGCTCAGCTCTGAGCCGATGGGATCCAGTGGGAGGAAGCCCAACGACGGCTTCCCGAAAGGGTTGCTGAGCATGTTGAGGACTGCAAAGCAGGACAGAAAAGGTGGTGAACGAAGAGTTCCTAGAGCGGCACATAACGTCAGCTTCCTTCAAACTCAGCTATCTTTTGGGTGCGGAAAAAAAGAAGAATCATCCAAAGGAAGAAATACATTATGGGTTTGCATTCACATGTACTAGGAAGCAGAACGGCTCCCAGTATTTATCTACGTCCATTCAGGTCATGGTTTGTCCGAAAGGTGCTTTTTTTCCAACAAGCAACTGGACTTCCTTGGTTTTTCTTTGAAGACGTTTCGCTTCTCATCCCAGAAGCTTCTTCAGCTCTGACTGGATGGTGGGCAATGGAAGGATTTATATTCCTTGCAGAAAGCTGGTCGTTTGCATCCTTTTAGAAGGCCGTTGAGGCCACTTGGAGGTTTAATCTGTGTCACCCTGAGGAAATCCTTCCATTCCCCACCATCCGGTCAGAGCTGAAGAAGCTTCCTGGATGAGAAGCGAAACGTCTTCAAAGAAAAACCAAGAAAGTCTAGTTGCCTCTTGAAAAAAAACAAAAAAATAAAAAGCACCTTTGGGACTTCCAATATTTAATTTACACCTGTGTTTTTCAAATTTTGGGAGCTTTTAGACATCTGGACTAACTCCCAGAATTCCTCAGTCAGCAGTGCCAGGTGATTCACTTCTAAACAAACTCACAGGCCCATCCCCTTTCTTGGAGAGGTTAAGCATTAAGCATCGCCTTAAATTTGCCTCCATTTTAGCTGGTTGGATTATATCAGCCCTCAACGCCGGTTCCCAAAATGCTAAAAATGCAAACAAGGGTATACAAGTAGTCCTTGACTTTACAGGTCTTTGTTTAATGGCCATTCACAGTTCTGACACTGAAAAAAAAAAATCAATTCATGGCCGTTTCTCATTCTTGTGACCGTTGCGGCATTTCCAGGGTCAGGTGATCAAAATCCAGGCACTTGACATGTATTTATGACGGTTGCACTCTTCCGCGATCACGTAATAATCGCTATTTGCAACTTTCCCATCTGACCTCCGACAAGCAAAGTCAATGGGGAAGCCGGGTCCACTTAGCAACTGCGGTGATTCACTTAACAACTGTGGCAAAAAATGTCGTAAAATGGGGGCAGAACTGATTTTACAACTGCCTTACTTAGCAATGGTAATTTTTTGGCTCAACTGTGGTGATGATGATGATTATTAAAAAAACAGGCTATTTAATCATTCACATACTCACAGCAGCGAGAATAACATATGCACAATATTGGAAAGGAAGCAATATGCCACCCAAGGAATCTATTATTCAGAAAATAAATTAATATTAGAACTAAATGAAAAAAGAGGATTCAGAATTCTGTACGGTGCGGGATAATTGGTACAGGTGAATTGATAACCGAATTAAAAATGGATGAAAATTAGCATAAAGTTTAAGATATATATATATGTATATATATTTATTTGGAGTTATAGAATATACAGGAAAAATTAATCTAACCTGTGGGAAAAGTAACACTGTCTGATCGTTTATGTATTGGAATTATGGAAAACGGAAAAACTACAATAAAATATATTTTTTAAAAAAAAGAATAGGAGTTAGAAGGGACCTTGGAGGTCTTCTAATCCAGCCCCCTGCTCAAGCAGAACCTATACCCGTGATGGCGAACCGGTGGCACACGTGCCACAGGTGGCACATGTAGCCATGTCAGTGGGCACGTGAGCGTTGACCTAGCCCAGCTCCAGCATGCATGCATGTGCTGGCCGGCTGATTTTCGGGCCTTCCAGTCCCACCAGAAGTTGGCAAATGGACCGTTTCTGGCCTCCAGAAGGCCTCTAGGAGAGTGGGGAAGGCCATTTTCGCACTCCCCAGACTCCAAGAAAGCCTCTGGAGCCCGGGGAGGGCGAAAAACGGTCCTACCGGGCCCACTGTGCCATCACATGCCAAAAGCAGTGGGAGCGCAAGAGGGGGCATGCGCGGGGGCGGGCCGCATTGAATTATGGGTGTGGGCACACGTGGGCGTGACCCCCCCGCACTCCCCCCACTTTTGGCATGCGACGGCGAAAAGGTTAGCCATCACTGACCTATACTGTTTCAGATAAGGGACTGTCTAGATTAGGAATACCTGTATTTTGTCTCGATAACCCCAGGATATCTGATGCACTTCCATCCACTGATCTGTCTGGCCTGCCATTGGTGTCTTACATTTCCTCATTTGTTAGTCTAAACCTAGTTACTGCAAACCACTGGTTTCAGCAGAGTCACCTGTAACGCTGTAAACCCGCAAGCCGCCATCCTGAATTATTCTGACTTCAGCTTAGAAAATCTTTGGAAGCTGATGGATAAAATCTCTTTTACAGCTGGCCCTCCCACTCTTGGGGGGAAAAAAAACAAAACCTCTCACATTCCCTCCTACACACCACTGTCTTTCCTACAATCACATGGACCAATCACTAGACATACACTAAAGGCTGTATGCTTGTGCAGCTTTGTTTGGGGGGAAAAAAAACCACACACACACACACACAGCCAAAGAGGCTGGCATTCCCCGTCCATGTTTCTCTAACAAAGAGGTTGACACAGGCGTGTTGCATTATTACACATACACAAAGACTCCAGGGCAAAAAATAATACACAAAAATCCTTGCACCATGTTGGGCTAAAGAAGAGAGGAGATGCCACACTGATCTACAGGGTCAGAAGGTTTAAATTGGACCTTTCAAAAGGCAGTTTCTAGCCCTCATGATTTTTCAGAGGGGTGTTTCTCATATTTGTGACCGTCTTCAATAAACATCCCGCTTAAGAACTTGGATCTTGGCTGACAAGAGATGAGAGAAGATCCAAGCAGGCCAAGAAGAAGCTGTTTGTACAATGTGCAATAAAAACAAGGAATTTTTTTTCTTATTTATTCTGGAATCAAATCATGGATTGAGGATGTCAACGGTGAGCCTTCTTAGCGGATGCTATGAGAATTCGTTTCCAGTACAAATAGTCCTCGCCCTGCAATGGTTCATTTCGTGAGCATTCAAAGTTACAACGGCACTGGGGAAAAAAGAGATTTATGACCACTTATCACAACTGCGACCGCTGCAGCATCCTTACAGTCACATGATCAAAATTCAGACAATTGGCCACTGACTCATGTTTATGACGGCTGCAGTGATGCCCTTTTGCAACTTCCTGACAAACGAAGTCAATGGGGAAAAGCCAGATTCACTTAACAACCGTGTTAACCAGCTTAAAAACAACAGCAGCAATTCAGCTTAAACAACTGTGGCACAGAAGGTTGTAAAATGAGGCAAAATTCATCGAACAAATATTTCGCCTAGCAATGAAGATCTGGGGTTTGATTATGGTCGTAAGTCGAAGACTGCCTCTACTTCATGACTGCCAACTTCGGAAGCCTCCTAAGATCACGGTGGCAAACAAAACTGAACTGACCACAGGGAATAGCTTTCAGAAAATATATATATATATATATATATATATATATATATATATATTCCCTTTCAGGTATTCGAGGTCAGAGAAAGCCAACTGTGTCTCACTGTAAACATCAGGAATCCCAGGAGATTTTGCATAGATCGCTGGAACACCGTGAGCCGAGGGGTTTAGATAAATAATTCTTCCGAGACAAGTTACTGTGCAACTGCTATATTAGCAGTTTGTTTATTTTTAGATGTTAATGAAACATGCTGTGCTTCAAGATCTAAAGGTAGGAGCCGACACCCTTTCTTCAGCCAGAAACTGCAGGCTACATTCAGGGAAAGGTAGAATCATTGACCTGGGAGGCACCTTGAGATCTTCTAGTCCAGGGATCTCCAACCTTAGCTATTTTAAGACTTGTGGACTTCAACTCCCAGAATTCCTCCTGGCTGAGGAATTCTGGGAGTTGAAGTCCACAAGTCTTAAAGTTGCCAAGGTTGGAGTACCCTTTTCTAGTCCAACCCCATGCTCAGGAGTCTCTACAGTCAAGCTGAGCTTGCCCTTGCTAATAAGGAAAGGAACAGAAGAAAACCTGATCCAAAGAACAACGGAATGTCCAGAAATGCGTTGAACAGGAGCAACTGCGAAAAGGTGTCTCCGTCAGAAGACTGAGTCAAGAACTGGGCCCCAACGGTCACAAGAGGGGGCGTGGCCCAAAAAGTTACGACTCAGTCTCTGGGCAGATTGCACTGTATCAACCCATTTCTGGACCATTCCGCAGTCCATTGGGAGAAGGCAAACCTTTTCGGCACCGAGTGCCAAAAAGAGAGTGTGCGCACACACTCATCTGGGCCACGACCCAAAATAGGAGCTGCCCAGGGGACATGCGCGCAATGGAAAATGGACTTCCAGCACTGGCCAGCATGTCTTCCGGTTACTGGTACGCATGCAAACGTGACGATCAGCTGGCCAGCGGGCATGCTCAGGCCGGAAAACCGAAGACCAGTCTCCAGCACTGCCGCATACACGAAGTCCAGCTGATCGTTGCCCACACATGTGCGCCAGAAACCCGGAAGAGGAATGGGCGATGCCGTACGTGCCAGGCGACATGGCTCCATGTGCCACTTCGGGCACGTGTGCCATCGGTTCACCATCACGGCCTTATATCATTAAAGGGATGCAAGTAGAGAGGACGGCTGAGGATCAACAGAGGGGGAGGGATAAGACACTACCTAATTTCAGTCTACAACACAGTCCTTCCAGCAGTTCCAAGAAGGTTCCACACCCATTTGCACAATTCAGGGGACCGAGGGCACAGATAAACCTCCAAGTGGCCTCAAGAGGTCTCAGGGAGAGTGCTAATGACCAGATGACTGCAAAAAAAATATGATCCTTCCATTGCCCCCACCCACAATCCTGCCAGAATGGGCATGTTGTTATCTAACAAACGTAGATTAATATTTTTTGTTGAATTAATTGTAAAACTACACCTGCCGGTTACAAAAAAGAAAAATGACAAAATGCACCCAAAATATCAAAAAAAGGTAAAAAGGCAAATTAGGTTTTAGGAACAGAAACTCACCATTATGTGGGTTGCACAGTTAACATTTTACAATGCCCTTCCATTACATTCCTAGGACACTTGGCAATAGCAAAATAATAAAAAAGATAAGTCTGTAAAAAAAGAACTATGGTCTTAAAACCACAAGGTAATAAAAAAGCAATCTAATGCAATTAGAAGATTTAAAACGTGCAACTAAACCCTTGCAAGGGGTGAATTAAATAGCAGACGAACTGCCCTTCCTTGCAAACCCACTACCTCACTCCAGATTAAAATTACTCTGATCTTTTCCAATATAAATGTGGCTATTTTATTCCCTGTAACCATCGTGTGTGTGTGTGTGTGTGTGTGTGTGTGTGTGTGTGTGTAAGATCCTACTGCAAAAAAGATACCTAGAGTACAAATTTGTTTTCCCAGAATTCCACATCTCCAATTCTTTGAATTCTGCAGCACCAACTACATTCTGCATCTTTCTGACTTTCAGGGAAGGATTGCTAGAATGCCAGTGCCCAACACAACATCTCTAATATATTAATAAATAAATACACACACACACACACAATGTAAGATTTGTTCGAGCAGGGGATCGCTTAGTGTCGTTCTTTTAGGTGTACAAACCGAACAGTTTGATCCTATGGAAAGAGTTTTTCCAGATTCTTCTTATTGCATTCACAACTCTTTACAGCCTTTGTGCATGCAACACTGCTGGAAACCGGAAGAACTGATCTTTCATTTTCCGGCGTGAGCATGCACGCTGGCCAGCTGATCGGTGCGCGTGCATGCACAGCAGCAGGAAGACTTACTGGCTGGTGCGCATGTGTGCACCAGAAACTGGAAGTACCTTATCCAGCGTGCGCATGCCTCTCTGGGTAACTCTTTCTCCTGGTCGCGGCCCTGATAAGTGTGCACAAAGTGCTCCCTTTTCGGCACCTGGTGCCACCTGCGTGCACTGCCTTTTCGGTTCGCCATCCCTGCCCTGTACCGTTTCAGAGAGATGGCTGTCTAATCTTTTCTTAAAAACCTCCCGTGATGAAGCCCACAAATGAGAAGCCACAGAAGAGCTAAGCCAGTGATGGCGGAACTTTTAGGCACCGAGTGCCCAAAGTGTGTATGTGTGCCCAAAGTGCAAGGCGCAGGCACATGTGTGTCCTGTGCATATGCCCGCGCCTCACGCATGCACGGCAGAGACCCAAAACAGCTGGGGCGATGGAGAGAAGACTCTGCTTGCCACCTCTGGCAGGCGTGCCATAGGTTCGCCACCACTGAGCTAAGCAAACCCAGCCAGGTTAAAAAAAGGATTTTCTCCTGGACTGAGATAGTTAGTCCTTGCAAGCTGGCGTACATCTCCTTTGAAATGAACTTCTTTTCATTCCTTCCATCTCCACTCTAAAAGCGTCCTAAGAAAGTTTTCTTTCCGTCTGTCTCTCAAAGGGCAAGTGCAAAGGACTTACAATTAACGCAACAAAAATTATTTCCTGGTGCAGAAAGCAAACAATTCAATATCACCAGCCACACAAAGCCAGCAAAGATGAACCAGGAGTTCAGCCCTTAACAGCCAGAGCTTTAAGAAGACTCTTTAAATTCATCTTTAAGAAAACATTCAAGGCATCCTTCGGAATAAATCTTAGGAGGAAACACAAAGGAATCCTCTTAACCGAGATTTTTCCAAAGATGTTATTAGAAAATGATGTCTCAGAGCATCACTTCAGCATGCTCCCTCTGGAACAGCCTCTCCCAGGAATAAAATTAAGCAGGTCTTTTTATCTTCTGATTTATTTCTGTTGCTTTTGTCTATCTGCCACTCCCCAAGGCCAAGTGCCCATCTATTAACACTCGTGACTCAGCTCTTCTTCTGAAATCTCCTCCGTGGAGTAAATCGGGCAGTAAAAAGGAGGAAGAAAAAAAAAAAAGGAAAATGTAACTCCTTGTAACGTAACCAACTGCAGAAATTCAGAATTCATGAACTGCATTGGTTTTTCTAAGTCCCTACCAGTGGTGGGTTTCTACCGGTTCGCGCAAACTGGTAGTGGCAGCGGCGGGAGGCTCCACCCACCCGCCCAGACATCATCACGGACGCTCTGCGCATGCAAAGAAGGTTTTGTGCATGCGCAGAAGCACCGTGCGCACACTCACAGTTCCGAACCAGTAGCAAAGGTAAGTGGAACCCACTACTGGTCCCTACACCCAGTAGCAAACTTGAAGGGACTTCTCCCCCACCCTCCCGCCCCCGATAACAATTAATCTTCCCTGGACCTCACCCTTTGCAAGAGCACTGTACTCTGAACAAGATTTAAAAAAAAAACCCACCAAAATGTGGCTTTCCCCTTACTAGAAAGCAAGTGGTAATGTTAAGTGGAGAAGCACTCAAGATGTTCTTGTCTTCACCACTGGTTACTTTGGGAGAGATGTGGCTTTGGAAAGGCAGCATCAAAATGTCAGAATCAAGTAGTAGATTAAAAATAATCATCTTGACAAAGAGATGAGAATTGCTGTGTATCAGCCTCTCAATGAGGAGGTAGAAAGTAGTTGTTGTTTTTTTTAAAAAATAAGCCTGTCCTATATCTATCCCATCCCATCCCTGGGTTCAAAAGGGATGCAAACCCACCACTAAACGACAGCTTGGGAAAAGAGTGTGGGGATAATCCCATACTTGCACAATTCACAATTTTGACTGCTGCTGATGCATACTTAAGAGCCTTGATTTGGATTCCCAACCTGCTCAAACTATATTACAAAAAAAGGACTCCTTATTTTATTTCCTGTAATGAATTCTGCATGTAATATTTTATTTACGCATAAAATAGAAGAAAGAGAGTGGGTATCTCTATATCTATCTATCTATCTGGCTATCTATCTATCTAATTCTCTCTCTCTCTCATCTCTCTCTCTCTCTCCCCCCCTCTTGCTCTCTCATCTATCTATCTATCTATCTATCTATCTATCTATCTATCTAATCTATCAATCATCTCTCTCTCTCATCTATCTATCTCTACCCCTCTCGCTCTTGCTCTCATCTATCTATCTATCTATCCATCCATCCAATTAGCTCTCTCTCGCATCCATCCATCCATCCATCATCTCTCTCATCTATCTATACCGCTCGCTCTCCCTCTCTTAGCTATCTATCTCCCCCTCTCTCATCTATCTATCTATCTATCTATCCATCCATCCATCCATCTCCCCCTCTCTCATCTATCTACCTACCTACCTACCTATTTCTCTCTCTCATCTCTATCTACTTATCTACCTATCTATGCATAATGACTACAGGTAGTTCTTGACTTAAAATTTGGCAACCATTTGAAAATGGCACTGAAAAATGTGACTTTTTTTCACACGAGGTCCTCACCCTTACGACCATTGCAGTAATCCCAGGGTCACGTGATCAAAATTTGAGCACCTGGCAACCGGCCTGTACTTATGATGGCTGCAGTGTCCTGGGGTTACCTGGTCACCATTTGCGGCTGTGCCAGCCAGCTTTCAACAAGTAAAGTCAATGGCAGAATCAGGAGCCACTTAATGACTCTGTGATTTGCTTAACAACCACAGTAAAAATAAAATCGGATCCGATGACATGACTTGTTTAACAACCGCATCACTTAAAAGAGGCGCAAATTCCGGTCCAAGCTGAATCAGGAGTCAAGGATTACTTCTATAGAAATATAACAGTGTATATCCCAAAAATAGGAGCATCTGCTTTCCCACGACTACAATACTGTTTGTTGATGCTGACTTAAGAGAGTTGTTCAATCTGAAATTATTTCTCTGTCTAAACATTTCTGGCTGGAGACGAGATTGCCACGGGGCAGAGGAGACAGACTGGAAACACAAAATTGGGAACAAATTGTTTGCAGTACCCTTAAGAAATCGTTGAAGTGGGAAGTGGATGGCCAAACAAAAATAAGAACAGCCAAACCTGCAATCATTTCCAATGCAGTAAAACCAGGAGGCGATATTTATTTATTTATATCCCGCCTTTATTACTTTTCAACTCAAAAGGGGGCTATGCTCCTTCCCTCCTATTTTCCCCACAACAACCCTGTGAGGTGGGTTTGGCTGTGAGAGAGAGAGAGAGAGAGAGAGGAGACTGGTCGAAAGTCACCCAACTGGCTTTCATACCTAAGGCAGAACTAGAACTCACCGTCTCCCGGTCAATAGCCAGGTGCCTCCATTATTAGACCAAAGGGCAGGGGGCTTTTAATCTGCTCCATCAGTCTCTGCCTTTTGACCTTATGCAGCCAATGGCAAAGAGGCTTGGAGACATATGCAAATTGCTCCTAAGCTTACCAGCCTCCCCTGGAAGATGGGTGCCAGTCTGCCTACTCTGAGCACCTTTTCTGCAGTCCATTATGGGGGAAGGGACTCCTTGCCAGTCTGCCACAGAGTATTTGCCAGCGCCCTCCAACAATACAGGGCTTCAAGAGAAACAGCATGGTTGCACGCCCTGATTTAACACACACACACACCCACACACACACACCCAAGCTCCATCTTTAAATCCCTGCTGGCCCCACCCAAGAGAGGCATTGGGATTTAGAAGAGTCACAACAGCCTGTCTGGATTCCAAGCACATCCAAAGGCAAAGCCCAAGCACTCCGAGAGTGCAAATCAGCAATCGTATTTTTAGCCCGGTTGCAAACTTTTTTGCACTCGCCAGCCAACTCCCTCAGGCTTGGTACAGCTGAGTCATTGTAGAAGCTTCCAAACTGCCCAGAGACCAAAGATGCCGTTTCCCTTCCTTGGCAGGGGCATTCATCCCTAACCCACGGTCTGGGATCTCGACAAACCCAAGCAATGCTGCAGTTCTCGTGCCAGACACTCTCCCAGCTGCTGCATCAAAACCCAGCCTGCCTGAAATCTAACTCCAGACCCAGCATCCTAGGCTTTTGGCCAGAGGAGCTACCTTCTCAAAGAGAATTCCCCCTCTGCCCAATAATGCCCAGGAGCATTTGGCCTCTCTTCCCCGTGGATGGTCGTTCTCCCCCAAATATTACATCTGCATCCCCTCCGTTGCAAAGTCATTGTACAGGGGGTGGGGCTGGAGAAAAAAGACAGGGATCTACGCAGGATTTGGAACCTGGCACCCTCCATAAAGCTCACTAATTCCCAAGTGTAATACTTGGATTCGGAATTGGACTTCTCTCGTTCCCAGATCCTGTTCGGGTACTTTTGATGTCTCAGCCCTACTTTTTTCCTTACCAGGGTGAGGTTTCTATGAAAGCTGCAGTCTTACAATGCAGCATAAAGTTGGATGAACAAATATAAACTCAGCTTCCGAGTTTGCCACGGACTCCGTATTGTTTTTTTTTAAACAGCCATGACATAGAAATCTGGTGCTACTCCTAACCCAATTCTCTACCCAGTCTCTCTTAAACAGAGAAGGATGTTAAGTCTCAGGTTGAGCTAAACATGGGATGGCGAAGGGTTAATTCACTGTGCCCAATAATTCTTCACACGGAAGTATATTTAGTATCAGGGTCACTATATAGATCACGCCACGGTGCTAGAATAATAGAATTCAAATGCCAAAGGAATAGAAAGAGAGCATTCAACTATTTCTGCAACGCAATCATGCCTCTGGAATACAGTCGCAGACAATGAACGCCTTTAGACCGGTAAATAAAATTTAATTTTCCATCAGCTGCAACTGTGGAATTTGTCCATTTGATGTCAGAGCAGCTCTCTTCAAAGACAAAATGACAATTTGATAAATTGGGAGTGCTGCTCTCACCCAGCACGGAAGCTATGTGCTTTTATAATTGGGCCAAAGGGATGGCTTACAGCAGGGGTTCCCAAACTTGGCAGCTTTAACCTGTCTGCCTACATGTTATTTAGGAGTCCCGTCCCCCCCACCCCCATTCCCTACTGTGAGAACTCTTTGACCCACATGGGACACGGTGTTAAGGACAGGGAAAAGATCCCATTTTGATCCTGCTAACTGACCAAACACCACTAACTTTTTTCCCACAGGGCCTCTCAAAAAGCAAGACCTCTATTGTTTTATACATTCCCACGGTTGGCAAGTTCCTGGTTCTGCCCCACCTCAAAACGTCTGCAGAAAGACCCAGCCCTAGCCTGTGTGACAACCGTACCCTACAGCAAGACAAGGAGTTAAAAGATTACAATGAGCAGGTCAAGACTTCTGAAAGAACCAGGAGATGCCAAGAATGGCCAAGGGCCGCCTGTCATAAAAAGCCTTCTACAGACAGCCCCTGTCGTTTAGAGCCTCACCAGCCACAACCTGACGCCATCTGACGGAAGGCTGCAGTTCAGTTTGCCAATTCCAGACGGCTAATGTTGCCAGCAATGGCAACAAGGAAGTACAATTAGGTGTGGTTCTTTTCTACGGGGCTTTTGAGCTGTCCGTATCTGTAATCCTAGATAGCCTTGTAGAGCTGCAGGTAAGACTATGGCTGGTCTTAGTCCAGTTACAACAGCTGGACACCAAGAAGCTTCAGTAACCTAAGGGGCAGACAAGTGAGTCTTGTCTGCCCCTTAGCTCCTCCATAGCTCCTCCATGAATTCAAAATCTGAATTCATAGATGGATGCCATAAGGGCTTGTAACGGCCTAGCCAATCCTCTAAAAATCCTATCAATGGTGTATGTGGAGAGGTCCTGCCACAATGCTATAGGTTCCAAACCCTTCACCATGGATCCTGGAAAATCCGGGATTAATGCACAACACACGCCTTCGCCACAGTAGATGCCTAGTCACCGTCCTTTGTACAGTGCTCCGTTTTAACCAAGAAGGTCAAATGTGGGAAGTCAACTCTGTATGGAACAGGTATAAGCGTTCCATATTTTAGGGACAGCTTATGTTATAAGGAAAAACAATAGAGCACCGTCTTCTCTAAGATTAAAAGTATTATTATAAACAATAATAATAATAAACAGGACACAAAAAGAAGAGTCCCGACCCCAGATCTAAGCAGTATTGTCACTCATCTCTTTTAATGTTTGGCTCTGGAGCAGCCAGTAAGCAACTGAAAATACCCCCCCCCCCCCCTCCAGTCTGAACACACATAACTACTAACCGGTTTAAATCAGCTCGGAATCACTTGAGAGTTAAGGACTGGATAAATAAACGCCAACTCCTTTCCATCGTCTCTGTTACAAACAGTCTGCATAGACCAACCCATGTGCCTGCAGGACCATCCCCAAAAATGTGGTTGGAAAAAAACTCGCTTCCAAATATTAACCCATATATTCTCTGTTACTGCTTCAAACTTAGAAAGTTATGACTCCTTATGGGTGGGTTTGTTAGGAAGGAAGGAAGGGAGGGAGGGAGGAAGGAAGGAAGGAAGGAAGGAAGGAAGGAAGGAAGGAAGGGAGGGAGGAAGGAAAACTACCCAGGATCTGTTCATTCACTAAGACCGGCTGCTGATGACAGAGCTGCAAAAGGCAATCCAGCAACTGTTGCTGTGCATCAGCAGATTCCCTTACCAGACTGCGTGCTTGGCTGAGCTGCAGCATCTGTATCCTGGGTGCTCCACGGCCTATCCCATCCTGGCAAGCTGAGAGACTGCAATCCAAGGCACAGGTCGCTGGCGTCGGGCAAACCACGCGGAGACTCCTGGACAGAAGAGGGGAAGAGCATCCTGCTTGCGGTCCCTGTTCCCTCGGAGTCTGGAAACTCTGCTCAAACAGGAAAAGGGGAGTGGGGGGTGGGGGGGTGGGGGAGAAACACAACACAATGAAAAGCCACAAGGACCCGCACAGGTGTCGGGGAGTTCCCCACCCAGCCTGATCTCGCAGCGTTGAGGGGACGCTTCCGCAGGCAGCGACTTCTCACATCCACATCGGAGCAAAAGTACCATATGGCCTGTAAACAGAGCTTGCTTCTACCTTCCACCTTCCTATCCCGCCTGCACTACTGACTGGCCCAGCATGTGATCGAACTGCTGATGCTTACCGTGTGCCATAGACGTCACTCGGCCATGCAACACAACCACATCTTCGCTTAGAGGAGAGAGGTGGAGAGCAAACCTGCCCATGGGAGTCTAGGCAGCATGCAGGAGGTGCAGCCCCCACCAGCCAGCCTCAGGAACGTCTCTCTTACAGCAGCGAGCGAGAGAGAGAGAGACGAGACGAGCCGGGGTTTAGCTAGCAGCAGTGCAAGGGAGGTGGCTACAGTCAGCCATCCCTCCAGCAACAGCTGTAGCAGAACGGCAGCCACAGAGAGCGAGCAAAAGAGAGACAGAGAGATCACACTATCGGCTTGGTGCTCTCTCCTGGCCCCGCCCACGCCCCCCCCAAAATCTCCCCCCCCCCCTTGGAAAGCTTCCAGCTGCTGGCGCAGGCCCTCGAAGGCAGGGAAAAATGCAAAGCTTCACGATTCTGCTAGCATCATCTCTTTGCTTGAAAACTTGGCAATCGGTTTCGCTGTCTCTTTGCATTGTTTATGACTATGGATAGCCTTTAAAGGGGGGGGGGGGAGGAGAGACTCTTAGCTAGAAATTTGCCTATGGACTTGAAAAGAGGGCAATGCCCGATATAGACGGTCATAAAAAGGGCACGGGGTGGAGGAAGCAGCCAGCACCCTAAAAAATCTTTTTTTCCTCCAATGACGGTAGTCACAGATTTCTTACGGATGGAGAGGGGGAGAATATCTCTCTCTGCTTGTGACTTCACCCAAACATGTTTGTAAGAAGAAGAAAAAAAATGCAGTGTTATTTTTCCAATTCCAGCATAATGCAGAGATGGGGGTGGGAACTGGGCCATGGAAAGGTTATCTCCACTGCAAGCCCCATTTTCCTTCCTTCCATAGCATCATTATCACACATAGACAAGTTTCTTACGCCATCCTCTGGGCTTGCTAAGATTTTCTTTCCCAGGTCTGGCCTGTTCTCCAGAAAAGCTCCTTCCAGGATTAGTTTACATTTTTTAGGATGCAAAAGAACAGTCAACGCAAGATTAGCAGGATGCGAAAGTCAGTTTATTGCAAATCCTGTCATTTGGGGTCAAGGGCAAGCTCGTGATGATCATTTATCTAACTTGAGGGTTTTAAGTAAGTAAATGCTGCTTAAAATCTAGGATGCCTCTATGCAGAAGCCGAGTTGATTCAGAGCTGTCACAACCATTAATGCAAAATAGATCTTCTCTTTGCCTTCAGAAAGTGAGCGAAGTTCCTGTCTTAAATCTATAAACTAACATAGTTTGTTATCGTTGCAAGGTGGCCTGCTTTATTCAAAATTTTGCAAATGTTGAGCACTTCTGATTATGCCAGTAGAATTTTTTTTAAAAAAACCCTAATATTAATTCAATGATATTCTCATCAGTTTGCAAAGCTTAAGTTTCAACTCTCTTTTTTTAAACTCGCTATTAAAAATTTTAATTTAGGCTGCTGATCACCTTGAAACCAAGGTTTGACTAAAATACAAGCTGGCTTCATGCATTACACTAAGCCATCATGTGTTTTTGCTTGGTGTAGGTTTGTATAAATCTAGTCCATTCTGTTAAGGGCAGGTAGAATTCAAACAGGAGGATAAAACACCAGCCAGATGTAAAGATAACTTAATTTGGTAGCTAGAGTAAGGAAGACTTAATAGGGGGTTTCCAATCAGCAACATAATCTTTTCTCTGATTACAGAAATAAATTTAGCCGTCTTAGCCAGTTCTATTATCTTTACCAGCAAAGCTGGCTGAGGAACTCTGGGAGTTGAAGTCCACAAGTCTTAAAGTTGCCAAGGTTGGAGACCCCTGCTTTAGAGAAAGAGTACAGAGAAGAGCAACAAAGAGGATTAGGGGACTGGAGGCTAAAACATATAAAGAACGGTTGCAGGAACTGGGTATCTCTAGTTTGATGAAAAGAAGGACTAGGGGTGACATGATAGCAGTCTTCCAATATTTGAGGGGCTGCCACAGAGAAGAGGGGTCAACCTATTCTCCAAAGCACCTGAAAGTAGGACAAGAAGCAACGGGTGGAAACTCATCAGGGAGAGAAGCAACTTAGAACTAAGGAGAAATTTCCTGATAGTGAGAACAATTAATCAATGGAACAACTTCAGAAGTCGTGAATTTTCCAACACTGGAGGTTTTTAAGAAGAGATCAGACAACCATCTGTCTGAAATGGTATAGGGTTTCCTGCCTGAGCAGGGGGTTGGACTAGAAGACCTCCAAGGTCCCTTCCACCTATTCTATTCTATTCTATTCTATTCTATTCTATTCTATTCTATTCTATTCTATTCTATTCTATTCTATTCTATTCTATTCTATTCTA
>WNWU01000123.1:587659-622231 GCA_012654045.1 Ptyas mucosa | reverse complement strand
TATTCTATTCTATTCTATTCTATTCTATTCTATTCTATTCTATTCTACTCTACTCTATTCTATTTTATATTCCAATATTCTATTCTATTCTGTTCTGTTCTGTGCTATTCCTATTCTATGCTATGCTATACTATTCTCTATCCTATCCTATCCTATCCTCCTCTACCTCTACCCTACTCTACTCTTCCAGGAGCAGAAAGGGTGTATTAGATTAGGAAAATATAGCAAAATGTTTAGTCATGCAATTCCCTCCAGCCTAACTTGGCAGGAATTATTCCCAGAAATGACATTTGAACTAACTTTCCATTTTAGATTTTTAAAAGATGTATCAGTGGCTCAATCAGAAAGTGGCCAGCAATGCTTCCTTTTTACTGGATAAGAGCGAAGCTCATCCTAATAATACTCTCTCTGAGAAGAACACTGGGTGGGCCAGTACGGGTAGTCTCGACTTACGACCACAACTGAGCCAAAAATTTATGTCGCTAAGCGAGACATTTGTTAAATGAGTTTTGTCCCGTTTTACGACCTTCCTTGTCATGGGTATTAAATGAATCACCGCAGTTGTTAAGTTACTAACATGGTTCCGAAGTGAACCTGGCTTCCCCATGGGCTTGTGCTTGTCGGAAGGTCGCAAAAAGAGGATCACGTGGCCCCCAGGGACGCTGCCGCCGTCATAAATATGAGTCAGTTGGCCAAGTGTCTGAATTTTGATCTCATGACCACAGGGAATGCTGCAATGGTCGTTAAATGTGAACAGTCAAAAGCCAGTTTTTTCCAGTGCCATTGTAGCTTCAAACCCTCACTAAACGAACTGTCGTAAGTCGAGGACTATCTCTAATCAGGGGTCTCTTTCTGCTTCCGTTCCACACCAGCAAAAGCAAAAATCCATGCCGTTTTTAATCACAAGAAAATTGAGAGCAGGGAGCAAGTTTCCTAATAATATCAGCTTTCATTAAGAAGCCTCACGGTTGCTAAGATAATTTTTTGTGTGGGCAGCCTTTGCTGAAATTAAGAGAGACTCCGGTGGGGCTCGCACGCTGTTATTTTGAGGAGTCCGAGGGAAGAAATGCAGGGTAGCTAATGTGATACCTCCCCCTCGCCCCACCGGTACAGCTAGTCCTTGACATACGACAACTGAGCCCAAAATGTCTGCTGCTAAGTGAAACATTCGTGAATTGAGTTTTGCTCCATTTTACGATTTTTCTTGCCACTAAGCAGAGCTTAGTGACACGGTTGTTAAGCGAATCTGGCTTCGCCGTTGACTTTGCTTGTCTGAAGGTCGCAAAAGGGGAGCACGTGACCTCCCCAGAACACTGCAACCGTCATAAATATGAGTCAGGTGCCAAATATTTGAATTTTGATCGCGTAACCACGGACGACGCTGTAATGGTTGTTAAGCGTGAAAAACGGTCTTAAGTTCCTTTGTTCAATGCTGCTGTAACTTCGAACAGACACTAAACGAATTGTTGTTAAGTCAAATTCTACCTGTAGTAGAATTTTTTACATTTAAGACCACTGCAGCATCACGTGACCAAAATTCAGACACTTGGCAACGGATTCGTACTTATGACGGTTGCAGGGTCCCTTGGTCACGTGATCATCTGTTTTGACCTTCTGACAAGCAGACAGATTCACTTAACAACTGTGTTACTAACTTAACAACGATGGTGAGTCACCTAACTCAAAAGCACATGCCCGTACTTGCTCACACACATACACACTAGACACACTGGATCTCAGGTTTTGTGGCTAGTTCTGGGTTGCTGATGTTCCCACAGGAGCTGGAGTGGACACCCAGTCCATTCCATGTTGAAGGCAACATCTGTGACACAACAGTGTATGGAGTTCTCCTAAGACAAGGGTCTGCAACTATAGACCTTTATGACCTGTGGACTTTTCCATGTTGGCTCAGGAATTGTGGGAGTTGGGAGTCCATAGGTCCTAAAGGGGCCATAGTTGCCCACCCCTGTCCTAAGATTACGCTCCATCTTGCTTGAGAACCTGCAGTGATGGTCTTCAAGAGTCCACTGCCCCACAAGACAGACAAGCTGCCCTCCTGTACCGTAACACACTCCCATTCTTCCTCAGCTTCTCCGAGCAACGCTTTGCCAGCCATTTTCTAAAATTCGATTGTATTTTAACAATTGGGTGTTGGCCAGAAGAGGGTTAATGAAAGGAAAGGAGCTGCTTAAGTGCCTCCTCCGAAGTATTTCTGAAGTCTAACTTAATTGGGGCCTGAGTGGCGCAGTAGACTAAGGCACTGTGATTAACATTCAGCTGCCTGCAATTACTGCAAGTTCAAATCTCACCAGGCTCAAGGTTGACTCAGCCTTCCATCCTTTCTAAGGTAGGTAAAATGAGGACCCAGATTGTGGGGGCAATAAACTGACTTTGTATAAATATATACAAAAGTATGAAGGATATTGCTTAACGCATTGTAAGCCGCCCTGAGTCTCCGGAGAAGGGCGGCATATAAATCAAATTTTAAAAAAAAAATTGGTAGATAAAGAAAAAATGGAATTGAGGCAAACCTATACCCCAAGTGTAGAATTTGGGTTCCCTTTTTCAAACACAAGTCAATAAATCTACTACTTCTTTATTTTCAAAGGGAAACCCTAAGGATCCCTGGAATTTTACATGTGTTTTGCAATAATCCTAGTTTAATCAAGCTAGCATGAGTACGCCTTTTGAAGCTAATTTATGGAGACTCTTTTTAGTTCCCCTTTTAAAAATTATATATTACACAGAGAAATCTGGAATCAATTTAAAGATGATCTATCTGTCAACTGTGGTTTTTTTTGGCTTACTCTTACTACAATATCAGCTTACTCGCCAATTAAGAAAGGACCTCCTCCTTCTTCAGAAGCCTGGTGAGATCCAACTCCTGCTGGGCTAACTTTCAAAGTTCAAGGTCATTTAATGCTAAAACTGCAGGGGTTGGATTGAAGACTATCCCAATTCTGAATTTGGCGAGGGGTAATGACCTCGTTAAATCAAAGTTATGGGTTTGAAACAATGATCTTTCCCCTTTCCTGCCCAATAGTAGATTGCTGTGCTAAGGATATTGAAGATAACCCCACTTTATCAAGGAGGTTGCCTCTCTACTCCCTGATATTCTTCTTCCAGATTTGCTGGACTTCAACCCCCATAATCCCCAGTCTCCAAAGCATATCACTTAGGAATTACGCCAAGTAAAATTCAACAGATATGAAAAGCACCCAATAAGTGATGGGATGGTGGTGGTGGAAAGATGATATAAGCCATCTGAACAATTTTGGAAATCACAAATACTTTTAAGTCATGTCTAACAATAATGTAAGATTTGAAAGTTGAATGATATTTACTCATGAGGTCACCTAGCTCTCGTCTTTCCTTTGTGATGGGAGTTGTGCAGACCCCACTGAAGTCAAGAGAATTATCGAGCATGGCGTTTATTCGTCGAAAAATGTCAGCATTGCTGCATGTGGTGAGAGCTGGAACATCCGAATTATTCCAGCAATCCTTGGTGATCCTCGCAACACCGTCCTTCTAGGAGAAAAAGGGCAGAAAAATAAGATTTAAGCCACAAACTTTTGAAAGCTTGCTTTGAAAGCACCTGAAATACAAAGGGTTGCATCCAACTTGAATCACGGTTTTTGCCCACTTAGATTTACTACCTTACAATGTAGTAAGAATATGAAACCTTAAGCTGAAATCTTAAGCTAGCAAATTAAGGTCTGAGGAAAAAGTGAAACATAATTAAGAGTAGTTAATAACAACCTTATCCAGTATGGTTTTGCATGCCCTTTTCATTCTTAATTCCACCGTGCCCCGTGGTCAGCTTTTCAGATTAGGAAATGGAGCCTACAAACACTGGGATTTGACTTTACTGATACCATTTCCAGCGATAGAATTTTGAAAACCTGCCAGCGTTTCCCCCTCCTCATTATAACAAAAAGCGTTAGGCTGGGAATTTAATTTTCTTTAGTCAAAAAATTAAGAATTATTAGTCAATTCTTGAGGTGGCTCTCTTATTATCAATTATTAATGTCTCTTGGCCTATATTTCTTTTTTGCTTTGTCTTGTATAGCTTTTTAATGTTTTTACAATGACAATACTTGCTTATTTATTCATTTGAGTTTTTTTAACCCTGTTGTATGCCACCCAAGTCAATTGTGAGATGGGAAGTTATATAAAATTAGATATAAAGTTCTGTTCTGAGGCTACAATTTAGATGAATAAAAATTAATTAACGTTTTAAGGGCTCACATTATGCTTTCTTTCTCCAAAGTCATTTCTATAGAACCATTCCTTCCTTTTGTCCAGTAAAATTCTAATTTCTCTTTTTTCAGGATCTCACCAATTCCATCCAACCACAAACTCCCTTGGTCTTTTGATTCAGAAATGCTCACATCCATGGTTACATCATATAATCCACCCAACATGTGCTGCAAATGACTCACATTCTCAGTTAAAACTACAGCACCATCTGCTGCTCGCTGTTAAGGTTTTATGGTACTAGTAAAATTACAATGAAACTAAGTTAATAGTATACATATTACTACCAAAATAATAAATGCTAATTTATTGTAATGTGTATGTACTGGGTGTTATGCCTTAAGCCACCGAGCCGTACGACTAATAGCACGGAAACATTTGCAATAAATAAATTAGCAACCTACAACCAGCTTCACAACCAACCAACCTCCAACATCACAAGTGCTCCTTATACATTTATTAATAACTGCATTAAGCAACCGAGGAGACTTCGCTAAGCTGTCCCATTTTATCTCACAGGTTTAACTTCCACCATGTAACACTTTCATTGCATTAAGCAGACAACTTTGCAATTCCATATTCATGCACCTTATTCCATAATTCCTGCTGGCTTTCATGTGCATTATCTAAATCAATTAATGTACAATGAACTTTCTTCCTATTCATTGATTTCTGTGGCCTGCTCGAGAGCAAAATTTTGCACCGCCCTTCCCAAATTCTGCGCACTGTTGTCTACTGTAGTTTTCAGTTTCTGTTGTTTTCATCAGAATTATGGCAAACACTGTCCCAGACACACTTATTAAATCCATTCTCTAGTTTGTGCATTCCGTTGCTCCCTTCCCTGTGCATACAATGACGTTGTCTTCATGCATAAATTGCATTAAGCAACAAACTTAATTATCTGCCATGCTGTTAGCTAGTTTAGTGTAGTGATTAAAGCATTAGGTTAGAAACTGGGAGACAGGGAGTTCTAGTCCTGCCTTAGGCACAAGGCCTAAGTCTGTCTCTCTCAGCCCTAGAAAGGAGGCAATGGCAAACTTTGCCAAGAAAATTGCAGGGACCTGTCCAGACACTAATTCAAAACAATCCAAAGTAATAAGTTGGTACTGCCAGATCTTTATTAGCAGCAGTAATTAAGTATTACACATTAACTTCTAATTATCCTGTAACAGTGTATTTCAACCTTGGCAACTTTTAAAATGTGTGGACTTCAACTCCCAGAATTCCCCAGGTAGCCATGCTGGTTGAGCTTTGAAGTCCACACATCTTAAAGTTGCCAAGGTTGAGAAATACTGTCCTATAGTCTGAAATAACTGCAAATTTTTACCACCTGGAGTAGAAACAGAATTATTAGTATTAGTGCAGTATTTTCCTATCCATGCTCAAATTATCTTGGGCCAAACTAGCAAGGTTATGTTCCCTCACTCCGCACTTTAATAAGAGGGTGTACAAAGACAGAAGCTAGATCGAAAAAAATGTGAATTAGTGCAACTATTAAGTTAGTACACTGTATTTCAAGGTTTTCTGCACCCCGAAACCTTAGAATGGAGTCGCCATGATTTTCTGCCTTTATGAGGCTAGATTACTTAGCAAAAGGGGAGAGCAGGAAGTTATTACAGCAATGGCAAAGGAAATACTTTTCCATTTATACCAAGACACCAATTACACTCAATGCAGCTGCTGACTCATCAAATGACTGTGTCATTAATAACATAATGATGGGGAGGGAAAAAAAAATAGTGGCCAAGCCGTTTAAACCTTAGTTCCCCTATTCAACTATGAAATGGTCAGTCAAGATTTTGAAATTCAAAAATCCTCTCCAATTTTGGATTTTTATTTTTTTATCATTACAAAGGCTTTATATTACACTCATAGAACAAGTTGGTCTCTTACACACATGCATACAGGTAATCCTCATTTAGTTAACAACAGGAACCGGCCCATTTGGTTGTTAAGTGAAGCAGCCACTAAGTGAAACCACAGCTTGGTTACAATCCGATTTCAGCTTCCTTTCGCTTTGCAGATCTGCAAAGGTGATTAAATGCCAGGATTGATGGTAAAATATTTTTTTCATCCTTGCAACTGCAAATGGTTACTAAAAGAGGCGGTCAGTGAATGAGGATTACTTAGGTCTGTCTATCTCTCTTTCTCTCTTTCTGGGATAAATATATCAGATGAAACTAGTCTTACTATATGAAATCTGACTCAGTAATAAATTTATAGTCCTTACTCCCTAGTAAAGGTCTCAAAAGTGCATATGGTCTTTCCCTGAAAGTCCCCTGGATACAGATCTATTTTAAAAATTGTTACCTCCTCTAGTTCTTTTAAAGCTGTAGGGGCTCAAGGAATTTCTCATTAAAACTTGCTGAAGCAGAGAAAGTAAAATAGATTGCAAAAGCCTGCAATTAATTCTGAAGTAGGCTTGGGCTTCACGAAAACAAATGTAATATTGCTGCAGATATGCATTTTCCCATATGGCTGAGTTGCAACCGATCACGAGGCACAAAAATTGATGCCAGATTCTGCTGCTGCCACCGGGACATCTACATTTAAAAAGCAGCAGCTGTTTTCAACAGAAAATGGGCAACTCCCTCCCTTCCGTCTCCTTGTCTTCAAAATCTTGTAAAGGCCTTCAAGGGTATTTAGGGAATAAGGATTTGTTCCTGGGACAGCTCTCATTTTTAAGAATACCTCAACCTCACCATAGGCTTCGCATGCAAGGGAGGATAAAATGCAAGAGAGGATAAAATGCAAGAGGCCATTTGAAAGGAAAACTTATCTTTCACACTCATTATTTTAATTTTTTTTTAAAAAAAAAGTTAAATGACATAAAAGGCCCAAGTTAACAGAGAGGGAATTAAGTTGCAAGAATAAAATTTGGGGCAAGCCAGTTTTCAGTGGGGGACAAAAATCAGCCACATGTGTTGGCTTCAAGTCTGGAACCAATGATAGTTAAAAGTTGGGAGCTGACATGTTGGTTCTCCTGGTCGCAGAGGGAGAAAACTTCCAACTCAATATTAACGTTGCTGGGTTAGCAGTAATGAGGGATAAATTCAGGCCATTTTGGAAAAAATAAGCTGTAAAGCAGGAGCGTCCAACCTTGGCAACTTTTAAGACTTGTGGACTTCAATTCCCAGAATTCCCCACTCAGCCATGCTCCCCATGAACTCCACATACCGGTTGGGGAATTCTGGGAATTGAAGTCCACAAGCCTTAAAAGTTGCCAAGGTTAGGACGCTCCTGCTTTACAGCTTATTTTTTTTCCCCAAAATGGCCTGAATTTATCCCTCATTACTGCTAATCCAACAATGTTAATATTGAGTTGGAAGTTTTCTCTCTCTCTTCAACCAGGATGTCAGCTCCCGACTTCTAACTACCATTGGTTCCCAATGAACTATCTTGTTTTTTGAAAGTTTATTTTTATTTCTCATAAACATACTTAAATGTACAATCTCTGGTCTGTTATTAATCATACATATTATCTTTTAACTTTTATATTATTTCATTCTTCATCCTAAAAAAAAATTAAAGTATACTGGGGTTGCTCTTCTACCATTCCATCTCCCTTATTTTACAACAATTCTTCCTCTCCTTCTCCCCTTTTCCTCTCCCCTCCCTTCTGTCCTCTTCTACTTTCTTCTTTCCTCCTCCCCTTCCCCTCCTCTCCTTCCCCCCACTCCTCCCCTCTTCCTTCCTTTCTAACCCTCTCTCCTACTCTTATTTTCCCCTCCTTTTCCGTTTCTTCTCTCCCTCTCTGTTCCAAATGAACTATCATTGGTTCTGGGAGTTGGGGTCTACAAGTCTTAAAAGTTGCCAAGGTTGGAGCCCCCCCCCCTTCCTGTAAGCAAAGATAATACCCCTACTCACTCCAAGCTTTCTGCTAACCCAACATAACCCACCTTTTCAAAGTCCAGCCTATGTTTTAAAAATGGAGCCTTATTCCCTCTGGCCCAGGATAACCCCCAGAATTTGCAGCTGGGAGGCTGTGGGGGACACCCCACAAGGGCGGCTTTTGAAGGCCTCTGGCACCCCAAAACAACTGGAGGAAGACCCTCACTCGCAAAGGAAGTTCTAGAATACGCCTCTCTTTGGCTGAGGCTAAAGCAAAAAACCAACCCACCCAAATTTGTCCTTTGGAAACAGAAAGAAAATGGCAGGGGAAAAATATATATATTATGGGGCAGCGGCTTAAGAAAAGGGGAGGAAAGCGGCAGCTTTGTGGAAGCCCAGATATAGAACTGGAGGGGAGACAGAACCATGCAGGCATATATATATAAAATATATAATATAATATAATATAATATAGGAACGCATGAATAACCAAGTGCACCGTTTGGCGCACACAAACCCAGCATCCCCAAAGGGGAAACCAAGCCGTGGTTGAAGCTTGAACAAACCATAAATCTGGGTTTAAGTCAATGAGGCACAACCCCTCGCTTAACGGGAGTCGCCGAGGTCCTCCAGCTTAGCCCTTTCCCTCAAGCAGACCACCTTCAAGGGCAGGCAGGAAAACGAGCAGCCGAGCAAGGAGAGAGCCGGAGCCGCGTTCCTGACACGTGTCGGGGGAAGGGAGGGGAAACAAACCACAACCCGTGAAGGACCAAACCCTGGAGGCCCTTTTGCAAAAAACTCTTTCTTCTTCTTCTTCTTCTTCTCTTCCCAGGCAAGCGCTCCCGTGCAAACAGCAAGGAAGGGAATTAAAAAGACACGTGTCTAGGAAACGTGAGAAGGCACCGGCAAAGGAAGTGCAGGGGGGGGCTCCTCAAGCCTGCAAAGCAGCCTCGGGAAAGGAGCCCTAAACCCCGGGCCAAAGGCACAAGGGTTGCCTCGACTCACCGGGGGCGGGAAAGCCATGTCGAGTCAATGCTCCGGAAATCCCGCACGAGCGCCGGGCGCGGGAGACTTATAGCTCCGGGGGGAGGGGTCGCAGAGCTCGAGGCGCAAAAAAAAAAAAAAAAAAAAAAAGGCACCACGCCCGCGCGCGACCCTACGAGGAGTCCCCCCGCCCGCCTGCGCGCGTGCCTGCCTGCCTGCCTGCCTTCCTTGCACGCGCGCCCGGAGTTTGCAAACGCTCCTCTGGACGGTTTTCCTCCTTCTCTTGCAACCCACCTCCCACGCCCCGTGCCCCGTACGCCCGTGGGAAGGGAGAGGGTGGGCTTGGCTGCACGTGCACCCGCGGGAGGTGGGCTTGGAAACCCGAACACGGGAGACCGGGTCTTGCAGCGAGCAAGGGTATATTTCACACGCACACACACACCCATATATTTATTTAATTTTATTTATTTAATCATATTTCTATACCGCCCTTCTCCCGAAGGAGTCAGGGCGGTGTACTGCCAAGATAGATACAGTTGCACGGTTGCAAAACGGGGAGTGGTAGTTTTTTTGGGGGGGGGATCCCCCATTAGTTATTTTCGCCTCTTTGTGTGTGTGTGTGTGTGCCGTGCAAACTTTTAAAAAGCAAGCAAGCAAGCAAAGAAACATTAAAAAAAAAAGTCGGGAAGGTGTATCGAGGAAGGTCCCATCGCCGCGTTTTCCAACCGTCGTGGGTTATAACGTGCAAGGAATCGAAAGAATTTATATTTTTTGATATAAAGAAAGACCCGTGCCAAAAGGGGTTTTTATTATTTGGGGAAGCGATTGCGGGAGTCGCTCGGGAGCGAGCCAAGACGGTGCGCGGTTTTGTGTTCTTTTAAAAAAAATAAAAAAAAATACTGGCCATTTTGGAATTTTTTTTTTAAATTATGTTTTTTTTTTCTTTTCCTGTCTTTGCTTTATACAAGAGGATATTCTGGAAGAAAGAGGCGGCGGGGTGCGTTCTGTTGTAAGTCGCGGTTTGATGAAATCCTGGTGGATGAGTAAACCATGGGTAATGAAACTACGAATGTAGTGGTATCCGCGTACAGGGAGTTTCGATTCCCGAAGAAACTCCGCGGTCGTTTAGTGCACCGCACAAAGCAAAAATTGCAAGCTATTTATTTATTGGTTCGATTTATAGGCCGCCCTTCTCCGGAGACTCGGGGCGGCTTACAATGCGTTAAGCAATAACCTTCATATTTTTGTATATACCTGCTTAATAGGGCTTTTCGGTCCCCCCCCCCCCCAAGCGGTGTTCTTTTTTATACAAAGCCCCCACAATCCGGGTCCTCATTTTACCTACCTCGGAAGGATGGAAGGCTGAGTCAACCTTGAGCCTGGCGAGATTCGAACTCGCAGTAATTGCAGGCAGCTGGTGTTACTTAATAGCACTTTAATCTGCTGCGCCACCAAGGCTCTTGTTATGGGCGATTAGGAGGGGATATCTAATTATAACCATCCCCCACCCCAAACTCCTTATCTGACATTTACTTGCTAGATAACTGCAACCTCAGCCAAATACTAATTGAAGGGAAAGTGCATTTATAGGCAGAGGCTGAACTAACAACTAGATAATGACAAATTAAAATCTGGAAATGGGAAACTTGTAAAGGAAGGGTTTACAGGGAGTGAGTCTGATCTTGGAAATGTTGCATTATTAGAGGAACTCTGGTAAGGAGCCTTGATGGCGCAGCAGACTAAACTACTGTTAAAAGTAGCCCTTGGCTGCCAGCTGCCTGCAATTACCGCGAGTTCAATTCTCACCAGCCTCAAGGTTGACTCAGCCTTCCATCCTTTCGTGGGCAATCCATTTTCCCAAGGAGTCATATCAGAAAACTGGGACTGTTGGGCAGCCCCACGACCTATAGGGCTGTGAAGATGTGTAGGATTGCACACACAGACATACCTTAAGTGGGGGGGGGGGGGGGAAGTTCCCCTTAAAAAAAAAAAAAACCCAAAAGGTGGGGGGGGGGGGTGGGGGGGGGGGGGGGCGTAAAATGCAAAATAGAGGGTGCTTCATAGAGCCACTTGGTGATTGACTAGCTTTTAGTTCTACTTTGTATGAATGCATCCATCACCAGAAGAGACCTTTCGGATTTAGGTTGTAGGGAAATCCAAGCCCAATTGAGACAACAAGCAAACCCGTTTTTAAAATTCAAAATTCAAGCTTGTCTACTTTGCAAGATCATCTTTTAACAACGTTTACTGGCCGGATGCCCTTCCTGTCACCAATGCGGAGTTTTGTTCAGCAGATATTTTCTCATTGTGCCCAGAGAGAGAAATATCTGCCTCTACCTAGGATCGAACTCGCAGCCAGTGAGGCAAGCGCTCCACCTCTAGGCCACTGCACCACTGTCTGCTTTGCTGATGCTTTGTTTAAAACAAAGAACAAACTAACTTTTAATGACTTGCTAAACAGCGGAATCTGGTCTGAACATTTGCCTAGCATAAAGCTGCCCTTCATTTCCCAAACTTGTTCTTTTCCTTCGGAATTTCTAGAAAGAAAGAAAAAAAAAACCCTTCTCAAACACACTCTACAAATTAAATTCCTGTAGTTTTAGCACTTGGGAGTTGTTATCTCTGCCTCTGCTGTCTTTCAACCATCCGCTACTGATGTACTCTTCTCATGTTAAATAAACAGTGCATACTTCCCTCCCAACCCCAGCAGTTAGAAGGATGAAACACAGAGTAAAAAGAAGTTGGCTTAAATCAGGGGTGAAATTCACTTACCTTCGCTACCGGTTTGCAAAATGTGAGCGCATGAGTGCCTCCTCCATGCATGCGCAGAGCTTTCTGCGCATGCGCAGAGGGTCAAAAACGGGACGTGATGACATCCGGTTGGGTGGGCAGAGCCTCCCGCCACCGGCGCTACCAGTTCGCCTGAACCCATATAGAACCGGCTGAATTTCACCACTGGCTTAAATCCTGTCCTTCTAAGTAATTTTTTTGCTACTACCCAAAAGAGCCAGTAAACAGAAGGCAAATCCAATAAGCCATTTTTATTGAACAGTCTCTGCTCATAATAAATAGAGCTTTGGAACGGAAGAATGGAGTGGGCAGGGAGGGCATTACACAACGAAGGCAGTGAAGTCACAGGAATCTTCCCCTGTGTTCTAAACACAGAGACACACATACACACACACACACACACACACACACACACACAGCTTCACTCTCCTCCAAGCATTGCTTTCCATGTGGACTACAACCGCAACCAACAGAAACATTGGAGTGTAGGCCTCAGCCAACAGAAGCATTGGCTAAGATGATTGATATTCCTGGGAGATGAGGAACTTCCAATCCCATCTCCATCACTCCTGGGTCAAGGAGTGGATGATGTCTTTCACCAGCATGGTACCAATCAACATCTTCTCACTGTTGATGGTAAGCTGTGCCGAGTTGTCCGATTTCTTCTCCAACGTGATCAAGATGAGACACTCGCCGCTCACTGTTTTAGCAGCAAACCTGGCCGGGAGAAAAACACCCAAGAAAAACGGCAACAAAAACATTTTAAGAGTGGAAGAGCAAATAATGGAATAACGTTCCTAACCAATATAGCTTTCTGGATGTATGGAATGCGAATGCCCATCATCTTCAAGATAGAAACCAGCAAGATTAAAAAAGGCAGAAGATGGTTGGAGAAAGGAAATCGGGAGTTTCTAAGCAAGGTCAGAATGCGCTTAACTACTCCGTGTTTCTCAACCTTGTCTGGCTGGGGAGTTCTGGGAGTTGGAAGTCCACGCATCTTCAACTTGCCATGGTTGACAAACACGGAGCATTGGCCTAAAATCATCCCAGTAGTGAAATGCTACCGGTTCGCACTGGTTTCGGCGAACCGGTAGTAAAAAAAGCTAACATTTCCTCTGCACCGGTATTTCTAACGATCAGCTGTGCCGCGCGATTTAAATTCTGCTTTCTAGTGAATCTAAACCGCACGGCACAGCTGATCCCCCCTCACTGTTCTACTTACCTTTCCCATGCCTCCTTTTCGTGCGTACTAGCATGCGCGGGCGCACAGTACACTGTGGCCAGCGAATTAGTAGCAAACCGGTTCAGATTTCACCACTGAATCATCCAGTTAGTTTTCATGCCTAAGACAGGACTAGCACACAGTTTCCTAATGATTGGCCCAGAGTCACCCAGCTAGCTTCTGTGCGCAAAGTGGCACTAGAATTCACTGTCTCCTAGTGATTGGCTAAAAGTCACCCACTCGTCTGTCATGCCTAAGGTGGGACTAGAACTCACAGTCCCTTGCTTCCTACCTTGGTGTCTTAACCACTAGACCAGAGGTCTTGAAACTTGGCAGCTTTAAGACTTGTGGACTTCAACTCCCAGCTATGCTGGCTGGAGAATTCTGGGAGTTGAAGTCCACAAGTCTTAAAGGGGCCGAGTTTCAAAACCTCTGCACTAGATCAAACTGGCTCTCTTTGGGCTCAAAGTCTTTAGCAAAATAAGTGAGAAGTCCAGACGAACTTCCAAAGAGAGGATCTGCAATGGACCCAAGGAATCTCTCCATTCAAGAGAGGATCCAATAAAGGCGGCCAGGACTAGGGGGAAAAAAAGCAGCCATTTCTTCACCTGTACTCTTTGTCCGAACCGCACGGCACCCGGCTAACATTCGCAGCCGCGGTCACCTTTTGCACAATCACGTGGTCGCTCTGGCAGGTGTCCGGGAGAGTCAGCTTCTCTGTGATTTCACTCATGCCTGTTAGCTTCCCTGGAGGTTAGAAAAGACAAAAAACCATAACAATTCAGGCATTTTTTTTCCCCAGCATTGTTGTAACTTGAATGGCCACTAAGTGAACGGCTGTTAAGATGTGGATTTACCTTTACTGGGTGCTGTGAACTGATCCCCCTTCGTGGACAAATGTGTTTCAAAATGGATGCCATCTTGTGCAGGGATGGGCAGCTATGCCCAGGGGTGAGCTTCAGATCCTTTAGCAATGGGTTCGCTGCCCCGATGCTGGATGGGCGTGGCCTAGTCGGCTGCCTGCACCATGGGAAGGAGGTTGTTTTTCGCCCTCCCCAGGCTCCGGAGGATTTCTTTGATCCTCCAGGAGGGCGAAAACTGCTTGCCCCAGGGTCCAGAGGCCATCTGGAGGCTGGAAACAGGAGTGTTTTTGGACTTCCAGAACCTCTGGTAGGCCCATTTCTTGCCCTTCCAGACCCTCTGCGTGGCCCCTGCACTTACCTGGAATGATGAATGGGCCACGTGGAGACTCTGGGGAGGGGAGGGGTGGGTGTGGCCAGACAGGGGTGGCATTTGGGGGTTCGCCAAACCCTGGCGATCCTTGGCTAGAGGATCGCCCGAACCCCCAGGAGCCCACCCCTGGCGATGCCAATTTTTATGATCTGCGGACTTCAACTCCCAGAATTCCTGAGTCAGCATGGAGTCAGCTCAGGAATTCTGGGAGCTGAAGTCCATAGGTCATGAAATTGCCATTGTTATTCAGCCCAGATCGTGTCTAAGTCAAACTAGGACTGAGAGATCTACATTGAAACCCACCCTTAGCTACGGAAAGGGTCACTTTGGGTCGATCACTGTCCTTCAACCCAACCTTTCTCACGAGGGTGTCATGACTGGAACAAGTCAACAACCTCTCTTAAGGAAAGACAGACATTAAGTCAAGCAAGCAAACAATCCTAGCTCACTCCTTGCCGTGTTACGTACCGAATCCAAAACGGTACCTTCCCTGCAGTTTAGCTAAACGAAAGATACCGGTTAAAGCTCTCCAAAGTGAGGTGGGATCAATTGGCAAGTCAAAATCATGTCTGAACATGCAAACTCTTGTGGAACGTGAGAGAATTGGTGCATTTTCAACACTAAGTGGAGACCCACACTCAAAAGTCACAGGAACCTTTTTAATATCAAGCGCCATTCCAGAATTAGTATTTTTCATTAGTCATGGGAACGGGCAACTTAAAAAAAAAATAGGTTAATTACTGGAGCCAGCTTTGCAGGAATTAAGAGGGCTCGTCTGTGAATTGGGCCTGAAGAGTGAAGTTCTCATGCCAAGAGATGCTTCAGGAGGGGCATGCAGAAAAGTCTGGTGCTCAACAACAGCCTAGGAAAGGCCAAAGGGTCTGTCCAAGACACAGGAGGGCAGGAAGGTGACCGGGATGGAAGCAAAAGCAAGGAGCTCAAAACCCAACCCCAATCCCTCTTATCAAGAAATCTACCTGACTTGGCTTGCGGTGAGAAGCAAGGTATAAAAGACATGCAGAGGTAGGCAGAGAGAAGCTAAGGGGCAACCATGCTGGAAGCCTTAAACTGCATTCACACAGTCCACTAGGCCAGGGGTGTCCAAACCCTTTTAAGATGTGTGGACTTCAACTCCCAGCATGGGAAATCCTAAAAATCGAAGTCCACAGGTCTTAAAATTGCCAGGGTTGAAACACCCCTGCACTACGCCAGGTTACCTGGATATTAACCAGAAGTGGTTGGGTTCAGACAACACGTTAAATCTCCCAAACAAGCAAGCATATTATGGGCATGGTGTCCTGGGAGTGCAGTCACACGATCAAATTATGGGCGCCTGGCAAAAGGAGCACACGGCTGCTTTCTGCATCCCACAGCCACGCGACTGGGTTTGACGACAGTTTTGCCAAAACCCAAAGTTACGATACTTCCAGTGTTTGGCAAAACTGCACCTCTACTGAACCATTGGTTTGCTAATGACCGCGTCTAGATCATGGTTGTCCCAAAGGTGCTTTTTCAAAAGGCAGCCGGACTTTCTTTTTCCTTGAAGACGTTTCGCCTCTCCTCCAAGAAACTTCTTCAGTTCTGATTGAAGAAGCTTCCTAGATGAGAAGTGAAATGTCTTCAAGGAAAAAGGAAGTCCGGCTGCCTTTTGAAAAAGCACCTTTGGGACTCAGGACCGCAATGTTTGTTTAGCAACCGCACAGTGCCTTTACGACTGCTGCAAAAAAAAAAAAAGATTGCGAAATTGTAAAATATGACCATCACGACTTATGACTGTGATGGGCAGGCTCCATTACGGTGATGAGTCGAGGACTACTTGTATTGATCTTTAATTAGGAAGCTAGGAGAAGCAGAGGGCGGGGCTCAGATCGGAAGGAAGAAGCAAGAAGGGTGTCCAAGACAGAAGCCATCCCAGCACCAGGAAGAGGGAAAGGGTGGGATCAGCGTGTTTGGAAAGCAGTGCCTGTGCTTAGGGCCAGGCAGGAAGGGAGGCAGGTGAGCAGCAAGCCTGTTTGGACAGCAAGAAGAAAGAAAAAGAAAAAAGAAAGAAGGAAGGAAGGGAAAGAAAGAAAGAAAGGGAAAGAAAAAAAGAAGGAAGGAAGAAAAAATAGAAAGGAAGGAAAAGGAAGGAAAAGGAAGGAAGGAAGAGGAAGGAAGGAAGGAAGGAAGGAAAAGGAAGGAAGGAAGAAAAGAAAGAAAAAGGAAGGAAGAAGAAGGAAGGAAGGAAGGAAGGAAGAAAAAATAGAAAGAAAGAAAGGAAGAGGAAGGAAGAAGAAGGAAGGAAGAAAGAAAAGAAAGAAAGAAAAAGGAAGGAAGGCAGGAAGGCAGGAAGGCAGGAAGGCAGGAAGGCAGGAAGGCAGGAAGGAAGAAAGAAAGAAAGAAAGAAAGAAAGAAAGAAAGAAAGAAAGAAAGAAAGAAAGAGCAAGCATTTGGGGAAGCGCGGCTAGCACTGTGGCCAAAGGAGCAGAGAGGTGTAGCATCTGTGGCTGGCACTTACCCGCGACCGTCCTTAACAGATGCTCTATGAAAAAAAAATGGGAGAATGCACGAGGCAGCGGAAAAGAACAGAGCACAACAATTAGCACCAGCATAGTCCAGGGATGCTGTCCCTACAGCCAAGCAGGGCAGGAGGAGAACATGAGAGGTCTGCAATGGATATTCTCCTTCTGGGGAAGAAGGCTCCACTCCCACGTCTCTATTGACCAAGGAAGGGCGATGCCCACAGTAAATTCACAAGACGCTTAGGAGAAAGAGAAGGTGGCATGGGTAGCTGGAGGACAGATGGATAGGCCTCAACAAAGAAAGGTGATCTATCTATCGGGGCTGTTTGCAGAATACGGTTTAAAAACATCTGAAAGGCACATAAAAAGCAGGCAGAGCTTTGATGGTGGCCACCATCTTTATGTCTTTGACCATATCCTGCAGACACCTCTACCCCATTCTACATGGTTCTTCAGAGGTATATTGCCCATGAGATTGTCTCCCAAGGAAGTGTTGTGGCCTGCCGGCGGCCAGTTGAGCTGAAAACAGAGTTGGATAGTGAGGAGGTTGGGGAGGAACTTGGGCCAGTCCTGTGGGCTGGGGAAAGCTCGGATGAGGGCTCTGCATCGGAGGCAGAGAGGGGTCCAAGACCATCTGATAGTTATGTGCTGCCTCCAGAGCCTGACATCAGCGAGGCAGAAGAACAGCGGGAGCCTGTTCCCAGTGTGTGCATGCGCAGAGCTGCCAGAAGACAAGAACAATTAGGAAAACAAGGTCAATTTGGGAGGAGATGATTGGCCCCTCCCATAAGGCATAAAAGAAGAGCGAATGGGACGTGAGCTTTTGCAGGAAGCAATCAATTCATCTGGTTGGTTCAAGCTTTGGAAAGTTCCGATTGACTCTGTGCCAAGTTTGGCCTTGCCCTGCCTTTGGCAATTAGTTCTCTGGCAGCATTCCTTGGGAGATAAGGTGGGTGTTTATAAACATTCCCCTGAAAGACCGTTTGTGAAGCTTTGCGAACTAGGAATGACAATAATTCACAGCCGTGTAAATAAAAGAGGTTTTTCCAGGACTAAGATTGTGCTGTATACTTTCAAGGAAACCTAGGTCAGAACAGGAAGTCTGATCAACTTTGGAAGTGGTGGGAAACGGTCAGTCCCCCATTTGAAGAGGCTGGGGTCTGTCTGGCCCTTGGTGGCAGAATGGGGGGGAGGGTGGCTGTTTCCCACCACTTCTGTTTTATTTTTCAGGGTGTTTTTTTTTTTCTACAGGGGGGGACGCCTGTCAGCTTTGGAAGCCACATTAGGCCGGAAGCTTCCGTGCTGCCATCTTCTCCTGTGTGGGAAAGAAGGAGGGGGGATTTAGTAGAGGGGTTGTCTGTAGACATCATAGCATTCTTCCTGTCGGTCAAGGTCAGGGCGATCCTGCATCTGGAGGAGTGGCTGGAGTGATGTCTCGAGATGGGATGGACGCAGGGATGGGTTCTAAATTTTTTTACTACCGGTTCTGTGGGCGTGGCTTATTTTGTGGGCATGGTTTGATGGTCATGTGAGAATTCTTTAGGATTTACAAGAGGTACTGGTCTACCAGACTTTTAACTGCTTGCAGAGCTGTACCGGTCTATCCATTTATTTTTGGAGGTACTGGTCTACCCATTTGTTTTTCGAGTGCACTGGTCTACCACCACACTGCCTTTTAACACTGATCAGCTGTAGGGCGGCCCTTTGAAGCCTCGCGGCAAGAGTTTAAACAGGTTTTTTCCTTCTAGACGATCACCTGGGACTCGGGAGGCAGCAAATAGATTAGGGCCGGGCCAAATAAAAGTTAAGAATAACGCGGGGGGGCGGGGGGGCAGGGGGGCGGGAGGGCCCAGCTCCCGAACAAAGAGAACCACTTCGGTGACATCATATCACCGCTACCAGTTCGGTCGAACCGGGCTGAACCGGGAGGAACCCACCATTGGACGGATAGTGATTGGAGCCTGTGATCGTCTGAGGAGTGAGGGGATGGTTTGGGGTTTTTTGATTTACTGAGGGAAAACCCGAACCTCTCAGATTCGGGTTTTCCCAGATGGGCCAGTTTACCTATTCTAGTAAATATAAACTTTGAAAAATGCTTGCTTCAGAGTTTTTACTTGGAGTTGGGGGGTTTTCTGGAACGCTGACATTTGGTCCTGGATGGGCTGCCCACCGGAAGAGTTCATATGAGGCTGGAGAAAGGCATGGAAGAAGTCAACATGGATCTCCTTCAGCAGAGGTTTGTGAAACTGTTTATGCGAACGCCGTGAAATATCGGAGCCTTTCCCCGTTTCTCCTACCCCCAAACTCACTTACCTTGCTCCTTCTTGAATTCGTTTTCGCTCATGAACACTGGAGCCATAAGCTCCCCGACTGGCGACTGGATGGATAGGTAGAAATGACGGGTATGTGTGCTGGAGACAGAAACATAGCAGCCAAACTGAGCTAGCATTTAACAGTGTCGAGAGAAATGAACATGATTTGCCAAATCACCACGAAAACTCTGCAATTTGTCTCTTTCAACCCCTTTCCCCCCCCCCCCCTTCCTATTCTTTCTACCGGTTTCCTGCTCCCGTGTTTAAAATTCTTTTACACTCTTGGTATTTTAGAAAGGGGAAATTCTCTGTATATCACTTGCCCAAGATCCTGTAAGGATGTTTCGTTTTAAGCATACGTTTCCAAACTTGGAAGACATGCAGAGATGGATGAACTAACGGCCAGGATTCTCCAGCCAGCATGCTTCTCCTGGGTTGAAAATTCAGGGAGTTGAAATCACATTGTGGAATAGAGAAACATTAGCTTAGACCAGGGGTGAAATGCTCCCGGTTTGGACCGGATCACCCGATCCAGTAGCGATGGAGGCGGGTTCGGAGAACCGGTAGCAAAAATCCCTGCCCACCCCCCCACCGTGCCCAGCTGAGCCGCACAATCATCAGAGGCTTTTTTTTTTTACTTTTAAAAGCATTTTTTCTACAACTTCTTCAGCTGAAAAAATGCTTTTAAAAGTAAAAAAAAAAGCCTCTGATGATCGCGCGGCTCAGCAGGGGTCATCAAAGGCTTTTAAAAGAAAAAACCCCCTTTTTTTTTCTTTTAAATGCCTCTGACGATCCAAACTGAGTTGCCTGATCGGCAGAGACTTTTTTTTTTTACTTTTAAAAAGCATTTTTTCTACAACCTCTTCGGCCGAAAAAAATGCTTCAACTTCAGTCAGGCAAGGTTTTTTTCTTTTAAATGCACCTGACGATCCAAGTTGAGTTGCTTGATCGTCAGAGGCATTTAAAAGAAAAAAAAGTCTCTGCCCATCAGGCAACTCAGCTGGGATCGCCAGAGCCTTTTGAAAGCATTTTTATACCACCTCTTCACCGAAGAGGTTGTAGAAAAAATGGTTTTAAAAGTTAAAAAAAATTGGCCACACCTACCCAGTCACATTACCACCCCCACCCCCACCAAGCCACGCCCACAGAACCGGTAGTAACAAATTTTAGATTTCACCACTGGCTTAGACTCAAAATGATATCTGCCATTCCACACCTCAATCCGTATTTTGTTGGTTTTTTCCGACAGCACTTAAAACTGACACCTGCTTCTAGACAATCGTAAGATCTGGTCACTGTATAAGCAATTCTTCAAGACCATCTCTTGCCAGCTGAGATTTTAAACTTTTCCTTCTTCTATCACTTTCTCAAACACCTGTTTCATAAAAAAGCGATATTTAAACAGGAAGCTTAACGGGAGAGCTTAGTCACGAAGGCCGCTTTATTGATGCTCTGTTTTCCCAACCTCCCTGGGATGATTATGATTCAGCTCGTGACTCAGCAGGCAAAGAGGACAAACTTTTGAACCCTGAGCTGCCAAGATAAGACAAATGCAGCGCTGGCAGAGAAAGCTGGGGGCAAAAAAAATGACCAGTAATCCTTCAATTGAGCCCAACATTTCTGTTGTTGAGCGAGACATTTATATGACGCAGGTTTTGTTCCATTCGACGACCTTTCTTGCCACCGTTGTTAAGTGAATCACTGCAGCTGACAAGTTAGTAGCCTGGTTGTTAAGTGAATCTGGCTTCCCTGTTGACTCTGCTTGTCGCAAAAGGGGATCGCAGGACGCTGCAGTTGTCGTAAATATGAACCAGTGGCCAAGGGGCTGAATTTTGATCACATGACCATGGAGGCATCTACAAAGGTCGTAACTGTGAAACACCGTCACAAGACCTTCAGTGGACCAATCACTGACCTTCAATGGAATACACAGACTTGTAATTTGATGGCTTGGTTGCTACCTCCACAATCACAATAAATTGCTGGAGGGCAGCCCTGAAAAGCAGTCACATTACCTTTCCCCCTCTCCTTAAGGTAAAGATAAAGGTTCCCCTTGCACATATGTGCTAGTCGTTCCCGACTTTTAACCCGTTTAAAAGCCGAAGAGCCAGCACTGTCTGAAGACATCTCCGTGGTCATGTGGCCGGCATGACTCAACACCAAAGGCGCACGGAATGCTGTTACCTTCCCACCAAAGGTGGCCCCTATTTTTCTACTTGCATTTTTTCCGTGCTTTTGAACTGCTAGGTTGGCAGAAGCTGGGACAAGGAATGGGAGCTCACCCCGTTATGCGGTGCTAGGGATTCGAACCGCTGAACTGCCGACCTTTTGATCGACAAGCTCAGCCACTGAGCCACCGCGTCCTTTCTCCTCCCCTTACAAACTTCCTAAATCCATCTAGTTGGCATCTGTACGATACCAAAAGTAGGACTAAGTAAGTTCTTGATCTCTTGCAGCAGGACTCATCCTTCGGTTTTTCAGTCCCATCTGTCCTGTATAGGAAGCTGTATAGGAAGCTGGGAAAAGCACAACCCTGCAGAAAAAGGAACTACAGCAGGTACTCACCACAACTGGAAACTGGCCACCTGGGTAGAGTCACAAAAGTCTATGCCCATCACCACACTGACCGTTTCCCCAGGGGCCAGAGACTCTGCAAGCGGAGGGAAAAAAGAGGCAGAGAAAGATGTTAGGGGAGCCATTGTCTATATCTCTACCAGACCAGGGCAACGAAGAGATTTCCTCAGCTCTCAAACAGCATGCAGTGAAGCATGTCAAATGGCCAGGAGCAAGCCTAAATACACTGGAATAGTTGCATTTCTTGTCCACAAATTAAACACATCGCTAGCACTGATGATGTTGCCTAGTTAGGGTAATGAAATGTCTTGCAAGAAACAAGCAAGCTCAGAGAGCACCCAGGAGCCCTTAAACACATGGACTAAAAAGCTGTATTCTCCAATGTGGGATTTTCCACGTAGACTGAATTATGACTCCATCCAAATTAGAAAACGCTGGGAACCGTGCTTTCAATCCGCCGGGGAGCAACAGATTATAGAAGGGTCCTTTCACTAGCTTGGCCAAATGATCACTATCTATAGAACAGAATATCTGTAGCTCAAACTGAACTGTGGGATCCTTTGTGCTTTCCGAGCTTGGTTGTTTTCTTACACTACCAAAAGGTGATGTCATCTAATTCAGTCATGAAATGTCTGCAAGAAAACAACCAAGCTCACACAGTTCTCCTCCTTCTCTTCCTCCACTTCCTTTTCCTCCACTCTGCCAACCCCACTCTCTACAAGCACTGATGATGTTACCTAGCTGGGTCGTGAAATGTCTGCAAGAAAACAACCAAGCTCAGAGAGCACGGGGAATCCCCCAGTTCTCCTCCTCCACTCTGCAAACCCTCCTCCACTCTAGCACTGATTAGGTTACATAGTTGGGTCATGAAACATCTGCAAGAAATGTCAGACAGCACCAAGGGCCCCACAGCTCAACCTAAGCTACAAATATTCTCTTCTATCAGTGATCAGTATCTCCAAAAGGTAAAGGTTCCCCTCGCACATATGTGCTAGTCGTTCCCAACTCTAGGGGGCGGTGCTCATCTCCGTTTCAAAGCCAAAGAGCCAACGCTGTCTGAAGACATCTCCATGGTCAGGTGGCCGGCATGACTAAATGCCAAAGGCGCATGGAACGCTGTTCCCTTCCCACCAAAGTGGTCCCTATTTTACTACTCGCATTTTTTACCTGCTTTTGAACTGCTAGGTTGGCAGAAGCTGGGACAAGTAATGGGAGCTCACCCCGTTATGCGGCATTAGGGATTCGAACTGCTGAACTGCCGACCTTTTGATTGACAAGCTCAATGTCTTAGCCACTGGGCCACCACGTTCCTTCAGTAACTCCTAGGCTCACCTATCGATGCCTCCCTTCCCAACACTGTTCACCATTCATCCCAGAAAGAGCGTTATGCAGACATGCCCCGTACCAATCTCCTTGAACTCCTGGATACGCATGCCTGAGAGAAGTTTGGGCTCAGTCACACGGACGTTTTTCACTTCAGTTGCCATGTTATTGCAGATCTGGATCTGCACAGCTACCATGCGGGGGTCAGGAGCAAAAGGTTGCCGGCTGAAATAGTATTCCACTGAGAGTCCTTCTCCGGTCATGCGATGCAGCAGCTCGTATTTCTTTACTGCCCCAAAGACAGGACTGATCATCTACAGATGGAAGAGCAAAAGAAGAAGAAGAAAAAAACATCAAGTTGACGCCATCAAATGGGAACACAAAATTAAAAAACAACTCTCTTCAGAAATTACTACATTTCTAAGGATAAAAATAATGATCTTTATTGCCCGATTGGTTTGGGGAGAAATCTATCTCCTTTTAGAGATGTACCGTGTTTTCCCCAAAATAAGACCCTGTCTTATATTTTTTTGAACCCTGAAATAAGCGCTTGGCCTTATTGGCATGCGCTCAAAAGCCCGATTGGGCTTATTATCAGGGGATGTCTTATTTTGGGGGAAACAGGGTAGCAGCACCTAGTTACAAATCAGCAGCTAGATGTCAGGGTTCCAAGTAACACCCCTAATGAAAAGATTCCGAGGCTTGGATTTTCTCAAAGTTCCATTTTATTAATGTCATGTTGGCAGGTCTGGGAAAACCCAAATCTGAAAGTTTCCAGTTTTTTTCCACCCAAAAGAAAATTCAAGTCCCTGCCCAGCACCCACATGTCCATCACATGATCCAATCAGGCACCATCCAAAACTGGATATGCCTCCCAGTCACCTCATCACAGCTGCAGGGCAAGGCGTCCTTTACTGTCTGAGAAGAGAATGTTATTTTGACTACATATCACCCATACTCTATACAATCCCACCTCCCATTTTCCCACAGTAGAAAATATGGCAGGCCTGAAGGCCCAGATGTAAAAGATGGCTTCCAGGTCTGACACTAGAAGCCAAAGAAGCCACCAGAATGACCGTCAGCATCTCAGTAGGGTTTCAAGCAGATATTCTTCCCAGTCCTATTTGGTATGGATTGAAAGTGGGATAAGCAAGGTCTTATTGCCAAGATCTCTCTCTCTTCCTTGCCCCATTTCAGGTCATAGACTCCACACCCAAGAATCAATTTTCTAACAAGCAAAGCCAGAAAAAGCATCATTGTACCTTTAACATCCAGGCATAGAATTATCCTAACTTGGGCTGTCTTGCACCCGTATCAACAAAAGAAGAGCAATGCATAGCGGTTAGTACGTTGGAGTATGTTGTGGTCCGCCAGAGGCCAGCAGAGCTGACAGAAGAATTGGACAGTGAGGAGGTTGGGGTGGAATGTGGGCCAGTTCTGGAGTCTGGGGAAGGCTCGGACAAGGACTCTGCATCAGAGGCAGAGAGGGGGCCAGGGCCATCTGGTAGTGTGCTGCCTCCGGAGCCTCCGGAATCTGACATCAGCGAGGCAGAAGAACAGGGGGAGCCTGTTTCCAGTGCGCGCATGCACAGAGCTGCCAGTAGGCAAGAACAGTTAAGACCAAAGGGGCGACTCGGGAGTAAGGCTTGGAGATGATTGGCCCCTCCCATAAGACATAAGAGAGGAGCAAATGGATGTGAGCCTTTGCAGGAAGCGATTTGTTCATTCTAGTCGGTTCAAACTCTTCAGGAGCTCCGTTTGACTCTGTGCTCTGTTTGGCCTTGCAAAACTAATTGGCAGTTAGGTCTCTGGCAGTGTTTCAAGGGGGATAATCAGCATTACTTATCAGCATTACCTTGAAAGAACTTGGCAGACATCTGTCGGACTCTTCACAGAATGTTTGTGAATTATTACGGGCTGTGAATGACCATAATTCACAGACGTTTAAATAAAAGAGGGTTTTTTGGGACTAAGCATGTGATTTAAGCTTTCTCAGGGAGCCTAGGTCAGAACAGAGTAAATCTTGTGACCTTCAAATTCTAAGGTCCAATCTCAACTCAATCGAGCTCAACTCTTGTCCCAGTTTTAAAAGCATGTTCCATCTCACAAGTATATTGAGGGGACTGTAAACAGATGGACACCACATTTGCTGCTTTGAGATTATTAATAGCCTTTAATGTCTACCTTTCCAAACCAGAATCAGAGAAGTCACTCACAGCTGTAGTCAGAGACGTGTCGGTCAAGGTGAGTCCTTCCAGGTCGGTCACGAGGCTAGTGGAGAGAACTGGGCTGCTGGTAATTGGCTGCAAAGATGGGGGTGTGACTGTGGGTTGAAGAAACAGAAAACCAAGAATCAATATTGTATACTTCAAGACCGAGTCAAAGTTGAGGGAGAAAATAATGGAAATTAGACCAGACATGGTTGAGAATGAAAACGGCTTAGAATAGTCACTCAATGCAAGCTAGATAGACTTCAGCACCATGGACAGATCTCATAATTTAGATAGCCGTTGACAGCCATTCCTAAATTGCTACTGAGATATTGATGCATCTCCAAAACACGTTGAGTAGGTAATAGTCAGCCATGGATATGTTATAGGTCCATGAAGGTGAAGATGGAGTGGGGGGGAGGTGGAGGAGGGGATACGACTGTGTAATTAAATGCTTCTGCATCAGGAATGGTTGATCCACTAAATTAAAGATCTCCAAACTTGTCAACTTTAAGACTTCTGGACTTGAATTCCTAGAATTCCTCATCCAGCAATGCTGGGATTTGAAGTCCACAAGTCTTAAAGTTGCCAAGTTTGGAGACCCCTGCACTAAACTTTGGAGCCCCTGGAGGAGGAAGTCTCCCATCATTCATGGAAACAAGACAAGTTTCCTGCAAAGGAAGGAACACAATGAGGGGGAAAAAATAGGTACAGAAAAAAAAAAGCCAGATTTATGGTTCTTAGACATATAGTGAAACAACAACCTGGAAGCTCATCTAAAGCAGCCTCCCCCAAGCTCACACTTTCCAAATGCACGGACTTCAGATCCTAGAACATTCCAGCCAACGCAGCCGTTGCTAAGAGTTTGAGAAGTTTAAATCCATACATCTGCCAAGTGCCCAGACTACGGAAAGCTTGATTAAAAAGTAATAAAAGGTACCCCAGAGGAATAGTCCTAGAGAAGGATTAAGAGGAAGAGAGAAAGATTAAGAAGGAGGCTCAGAAGAAGGGCTGGGTGAGGGATGCTTACAGTCATCCAGATCAAGCAGAGAGATCTCCTTTGATCCTTTCTTGGGTGCTTTAGGAGATGGTGGTTTCCTGCTGGAAAGCTGAAAGAGAAAAGATGAAAGGAAACGGAAGTCCGAGATGGAACTATAACTCCAGGCAGGCCTGATGAGGTTGGGAACTGTACAGGTTCTGAACATCAAACGAAATTAGATTAAACTGGAGACGTACTCAATGAGAGAGTTAAATAATACGATTTTAAATTTATTTATTTACTTACATCCCACCTTTATTATTTCTTATAAATAACTCAATGCAACGAACATATAAAACGCTCCCTCCTCTTCCCCACAACAACCCTGTAAGATAGGTTGGGCTGAGAGAGAGACTGACCTAAAGTCACCCATCTGTCTTTCATTCCGAAGGCGGGGCTATAACTCACAGTCTCTTGGTGATTGGCTCAAGGCCACCCATTCGACTTTCATTCCTACGGCGAGGTTATAACTCATGGTCTCCTGGTGATTGGCTCAAGGCCACCCATCTGGTTTTCATGCCTAAGGCGGGGCTAGAACTCACAGTCTCCTGGTGATTGGCTAAAAGTTATCCAGCTGGCTTTCATGCCTAAGGCAGGACTAGAACTCATGGTCTCCTGGTTTCCAGCTTAATGTCTTCCTCACCAGACCAAACTGCTCCTGCATGAACCTGGTGCCCACATTTTTCATCCATCCCACCCTTCTCGCCCCTTACCAGCTTTTTCTTCTTGGACTCCTCCGGATGAGGTTCTTCCGGTTCGGACTCGGAATCTGATTCAGTTGAGCTACTTTCAGACAAGCTGTCCTCTTCGGATGAGGAGGAGGTCGAGTCTTCCTTTGCTCCCTGAGGGGATAGTTTTTTCTTGCTCCTTTCCTTTCCTCTTCCTCCTCTTCCTCCTCCCTCTTCCTCCTCACTAGCATTTAAAGGAAAGAAATAGAGAATTGAAACGTGGGTCATGTTGTGACCCAGGCCCACGTAGTTAATATTAAATGCAAAACAGTTCCAAAAAAAAAAGCAGATTTTATTAAAACAGCTGAGAATTAACTCATTCTCAGCGTATTCCAAATTAAATGAAAGCAAAGTCCTCAAAAGACCAGTCTTCAGTGATTTCCCAAACTCTCCTTGTTTGTCTGCACTCAATGCCAGCCTGGTGACTCTACCTGCCAGCGCTCTCCTCCAGCAGACCTTTCCGGGGAGTTTCCCCCTTCTTTTTTTTCTTCTTCTCCTCCTGCTCCTCCTCCTCCTCTTCCGACTGGTCTTCGCTGTCTTCCTCATCCTCTTCTTCACTGCCGGATCCCGATCCACTCTCACTTCCACTTTCGGATCCACTCATGGTCTCAGGCTCTGTAAGCAAAAAAAAAAAAAAGAAGAGGGAAGGAGTTTGAGGATAGCTACGTTCTCCACTTTGAGTGTTACTGATTAAAATAATAAAGGCAGGCTTATAAAAAAAAACTGATTTAGTAAATAGGAATAGTACTTAAGACTTATATACCGCTTCACAGGGCTTTACGGTCCTCTCTAAGCAGTTTGCAGAGCCAGCCTCTTGGCCCAACAATCTGGGTCCTCATTTTACCCACCTCAGAAGGATGGGAGGCTGAGTCAACCTTGAGCCTGGTGAGATTTGAACTCCTGACTGTGGGCAGAGTTTCGCTTAACAACGGTGGCAAGAAAGGTCGTAAAACAGGGCAAAACCCATTTAACATCCGTCCCGCTTAGCAACGGAAATTTTGGGCTTAACTGGGGTCGTAAATCAAAGGACTTCTTGTCCTTCAAACAGCTGCTAAGTGAAGGGTCGTAAGTGGAGGATAACTGAAGCCCTCCTCCACCATTCTCACCACTGTCAGCAGATTCTGTCGCTCCAGATTCGCCCTCTGAATCCGAATAGAACGGTTTCTCCACTTTCTCCTTCCTCTTCTCACGGCTGGTGCATTTGGTCCATTCCGGGACCTGGATGGAGCCATGATGTAGGAAACATCATTGCAAAGACGGAACTGAGCACGTCAAAAAAACCTACTACACAAAGGAGCAAAGAAAACGAGACTCGAACACCAGAGACTTGCCTCGGTTTCACGCAGTGGATTCCCTGCACGGATATTACCTCGGTGCAAAACAACCAAACGAGTCAGCATGCGGGAGAGGAACATTCAGTGGCATCTCTTTGGTTGCAGCTGGTAGTGCTTGTACGCCGTGAGCCCACGAGAGGGAAGAGGCATGCATCCTTATCAGAGTGGGGGGGGGGGGAGTGTCTAGAAGATGTTCATGGGATGCAGCCCTCAAAAGTGTTCAGCTAAGGTGAGAATCTGAGTGATGAGGCAGAGAAGATTGCGTATTTCTGCAGATCGGCATGACGGTCATGCACTAATAGCTGCGCGGCAGGAGTTCTGAACAGCCATAATTCAGTGAAATTTCAATTTTAGTGGCCTGTGCATACGGTAGACATGGCATGCAACGGACCAAATTTCCACAACAAAACTTGCAAAAACTCGGTAACAAACGTGATTCAATCCATCCTGCCTTTCATGGACATTGGTGAAGATCTGGAGACCTCCCTCCCTCCACCCCATCCATCCATTAAAACGAGGTTTCATTGCACCTGAAAAGCAGGCGTGTTCAGAGTCCAGTTCAAATTATGCCTCGAGGAGGAAAAACCTGAAGTTTTCCTGATGTTGCTGGACAGCAATTCCCACAATGGCCACCTTGGCAGGGTTGTTGCTCTATTTCAGGAACCTCTGGAGGGTTACAGGCTGCTCACCCTTGCTACGTTTTTACTCCACCCAGCATCCCTTCGGAAACCCCAAATCTCTTCCCATCGTCTCCTAGCCTAGTTCTTTTAAACTCTGGGCTCTCCAAATGTGACAATTTTAAAACTTGTGGACTTCAACTCCCAGAATTCCATGCAGGCTGGAGAATTCTGGGAGTTGAAGTCCACAACTCTTAAAAGTTGCAAGTTTGGACAGTTTTAACTGTCCAGGATAGATTTTTGACCTGCAGCCACTCTTGAAAGATTTTCTTGGGCTTATGTGTCATAATTTAGATCAGAGATGTCCAATCTTGGCGACTTTAAAGACCTGTGGACTTCCAACTCCCAGAATTCTGACACTGAACTGAAGAAGCTTCTTGGGTGAGAAGCAAAACCTCTTCAAGGAAAAAAACCAAAAAAAGAAAGAAAAGTCCAGTTGCCTTTTGAACAAGCACCTTTGTGACAACTATGACCTGGGATTTCTATCGATACCCCTCTCTGATCTGCTATGAGAATGGAAATGTGGAACTACTCGCACTAAGAGAGGTCCTGTAGCTTTTATAATCATGTTTTCAAAATAAATCCACGAGCGAAATCTGGGCCCTTTTTTTTTTTTAGTCCATCAAAAAGTATTTTCAATCTTTAGGATTGAAATCCTAACTAGCACACAGTCAAGAGATGCACAGCACAAGGGAGAGAAGCTGGAAGAGGAGGAGGAGGAGGAGGAGGAGAATGGAAAAGCATCAACTATCACTGCACACACAAGCTCCACCTCTTTGGGTCCACCCAGTAGCCCAATGTGGCTTCCTCTAGGATCAATGAAGTCTTCCTAAAAAAATAAGCAGGGGGTGTAGGAACCAAACCTTTCATCAAAAAACAGAACAATACATACCACGGGATAATGCAAGCCCAGTAACCTGTAGAAGGTAGGGTGGCCTCATTTGCCACAGTGACTCTTGTACAAGTCAAAGGCTGGATCATTGACATGTTGGCACCCAATATTTTCAGAATATCAATGAGTAGCACACCGGTTTCAAAGGATCCCCACATCCCATCATCAATGAAAGAGAAGGCTAGTCCTACCTCCACGTTGCGCACAGAGGGATCTGGAGCTTCACTTGGCCAATCAGGAAGCTCCTGGTAGCCCACCGCTTTCGCATTGAGGAGGTGTGAAAGGGAGCCCAGCTGGAAGTGGTCACGATCTGGAAGGAAGAAGGCAACCGGCAAAGTCCACTCCGTTCTGAAGGCCATGCCACCTTCAATGGTTCCCGTACTTTCGGCCCATTGCCATGCCTTACCTTTGAAAGAGGACTCCAAAATGGGAGCAGGCTTTTGTGCCAGGAAAAGCTTCTTGGCGTACTTGCTGAGGGCACCGCTCTTCTCCGTGGGCACAATGAGCTGGCGGATAAAACGGGCACGATCCCGAATGTCATAGTTCTGGTCGTACTTGGCCAAATTCAGTACGTACTGGGTCAGCAGCTTACTCTGTAGGTGCCATAGCAATGCGGCAGAGAACAAAAAAGACAGAAGTGATGGGTCAGTCTCAAATTACTAGCTGGGCACTTTGGGTACAATAATTCCTTGCGAAGTCTTACACCAAAGGCTAGATTAGGGGTGAAATCCAGCAGGTTCCGGCAGGTTCTGGAGAACCGGTAGCGGAAATTTTGAAATCTCTCTCTCTCTCCATGTGTGCTTCCATGCTGTAATTGCTGATTGCTGTTTGTTTAAGGTCTGATGTGTATGTATATAGCCTTTGTAGATAAAACCACTATTTAAATACAAGCCTCTGTTTACTGTTTACATTTGCTCCTGGGTTGTCTCACATTGTCACACTGTGCGCACTCTGACAATCTTACCTGCTTAGAATTGGTCAGATAAAGTTTGGCTGCCAGATTGATGACCTGAAGCTTCACAATGTCCTCTTCGCTGGTGAAGGACTTGGCCATCTTGCGCAGAACATCTGGGGCAATCTTGGGCACATGTTCACAGTATTCACCAATCAGCCATAAGATGCTGGCCCGGGCCATGGGAACCTATACACAAAGGAAAGTGACATCTGGGCTTCCTTCACCCTCTTACGGTCCATCACATCCCACCCAAGTAGAGACCGGAGAGTCCTCTACCTCAGCTCTTGTTCAAACCTGGATGTTATCTGTCAGCTTGGCCATATGCTTGATGATCTCACTGTGTTGAGATGGCTGCATCTGTAGAAGCTTCTTAATGACCACGACTGACTCGGCCACCACCAGTTCTAAGTAGGATGATAGAGAAAATACAACGGTAGACATAAACCAGACCAGCTCAACTCTTGGAGAAAATGAGATCAAGGTCTCAGGAGATCTGAGAAAGACATCACAGGAAACTTAACAAGACTTCCTCTCGAGAACATGGCAACAGGTCACATACCTGGCCTCTCTTTCTTAACCTACGACCTCAGAAACAGAACAGGATTCTAGTTTCTGGTTTAAATGGCGATCATCTACATCAGGGGTGTCAAACTCAAGGCCCACGGGCTGGATCTGGCGTGTGGGTGCTTAAATCTAGCCTGCAGAGCCAGGCTGGAAATAGCAAACTGTCCCATGGTGCCTCTGGCAGCCAGAATGAGGTGCGGGGGGTGGGTGCATTCAGCCCCCGCACAGCCCGTTTTCGGCCTGGATGGCCTCCTGCAGCACTTTGCTGTCTGCAGGAAGCCATCCAGGGGTGCGAGAGTCTTGCATGGCCCCCCCACATCCCATTTTGGCTGGCGAGGTGCTGCAGGAGGCGTCCGTCCTGTCTCCCCCCCTTCCGGCTGGCCTGCAGCGGAGAACTACAATGCTGTTCCGGTGTTGTGGCCCGCCAGCAGCCTGCGCGGATTGTGGCTGATCCCGACGACAAGGAGGTTGGTGTGGTGTTGCGCCAGCAGCCTGTGCAGCCGGCGCTCGAGTCGGACAGCGAGGAGGCTGAAGAAGATGTGGTGACAGCGGCAGAGATTCAGCCAGGGCCTTCAGAACCTCCAGAGGCTCCTTCAAGTGAAGAGAGTGAAGTGGAGGAGCCTCTTCTCAATGCACGAGCACGCAGGAGGAGGTCTCCTTGAGTGTAAGGCTTGGGGCTAATTGGCCACTCCCTTAGCCTGTATAAGTTTGCACACAGCTGGCAAACGTTGCAGGAAACAATGTGTGTTCGTCCGGTTGCTCGCTGAGCATTTGAGAGTGATGTTTCCTTGCAAACCTGGTTTCTGGGCTAATTGCCAACTCTTGTAAGCCTTTATCTAATCTTTGGAATTCCTGGCAGGCTGTTAAGGACATTTTTAGTAATAGCCTGCATTTGAAAAAAGACTGTTTGTAGTAAATGGAGTTGTTCGGAGTTTTGTGCGTGCTACATTTCTTGGGTTCCGTAGCTGGGGAAAAACATCCGGCCCTCTAAGAAATCCAGTTTGACACCCCTGATCTAGGTGAATGCAGTGCACACCTGAGATCTAAAACTAGACCTCATCACCTCCAGAGCCCCTTTGAAAGTGGTCACTAGTTTTCCATTTCCATGTGTGGGGAAAAAGGGCCAATTTAATGGAATTGGTGGGAAGGGAGGAGGTCTTACAAGGCGTACTGTACAACAGTGATGTCCGCTGTCTATTAATTAATGTCGCGGTCTAATTGCACTTGAATTCTTTTTTATATTGATAATATGCCATCCAGAGTTTCATTGGTGTGAGTTAGAGGAAGGGGGGGGGAGATTTCAATTTTCATCCATCCATCCATCCAAAACATTGCCTGCATCACGGTTCTATCCATTTTTTGACCTGGTTTCATCATCTTTGGAGCATAACCACACACAAATGCACACGCACAAACACACACACACACCCACACACACCAAAGTACGTTCTGTGATTTGTTCACATTATTGCAAGACATTCTGTCGATTCTAAGAGCGTGATCTCACCATCTCGGTTGGAGAGCAGCTGAACGAGTCCGTTGAGACACGTGTCCCGCACTCGGCCGATGTTAGTGGCGCAGCGGCCAATAGCCTGGATTGTGGCTGCCACAAAGTCTTTATCCATGCTCCGGATGTAAGTCTGCAGGAAGAGAAGGAACAAACATCTTGCCCAACGTATCCTAATCCTATCCTTATCCTAAACCCAATCCTATATAGCAGTGATGGCTAACCTTTTTGCCATCGCGTGCCAAAAGCGTGCGTGACCCCCCCCTGCGCGACTCCCGCTTTTGGCACGCAATGACCCGGTGGGCCTGTTTTTCGCCCTCCCCAGGCTCCAGAGGCTTCCTTGGAGCCTGGGGAGGACGAAAACCGCCTTCCCCACTCACCCAGAGGCCACCCGGAGGCCGGAAACAGCTTGTTTCCCAACTCCCGGTGGGACCGGAAGGCTTGAAATTCAGCTGGCCGGCACACGCATGCATGCTGGAGCTGAGCTAGGGCAATGCTCGCATGCCCACAGATATGGCTCCGTGTGCCACCTGTGGCACGCATGCCATAGGTTCGCCATCATGGCTATATAGGACTGATCTAGCCCAGTGGTTCTCAAACCTTTCCTTCACCAGTGCCCCATTTAAATACCTGTTGTGGCCATGAACCACGGACCCCCAAAACTTAACTCAAGATTTAAATAACATTTCTTCAAGACTTCGCGGACCCCCTGTGACATCACGGCCCTCCATAGGCCCGTGGACCACAGGTTGAGAACCACTGATCAGGTTGAATATTCTCCTTGCAGCTGAAACAAGTTTCCTTCCATAGAAGGGAAAAAAATCCTAACAGCTGGGAGTTTGCTTTGATGTCTAGATTAATTTCGTATCTCAAAAGTCAACGTACCACAGAACTTAATTCCATCCCGAAAATCCTTCCTAAACTACTACTCAATAGATGGATTTGTACCACATCCCAAATGTCTTGCTTCTTTCAGAATATGTTTTAATTTTATAGGACTTCTAAATTAGAGGCGATTTTTTAGTAGCCTGGACAGCTTTTATTACAGCTCACAATTTTGTTTTACATTTTTATACTTTGCTAGCAATGTCTCCTGGTATTTAGGCTTGCTTTGAACTTAATAGGGATATTCAAGCTTTAAATCAATATATTTAGTTGGTCACAAACAATTCATGATGTACTGAAACATTATAATCTCTAGGTCAATACATTACGGTATTTTACTCCTTTATCCCTTCCCTTTTTAATATTGTCTTTAAACATTTTTAATAAAAATATATCAGAACAAAAAGAATAATTGCTTCAGATAGAAAAGTTCATTATTATATACATTATACCCTGAGGTGGAAAATCACCCTGGGCTACAATTTTCTATATATTACCTGAAATTCCCGCAAAATGGTAGAAATGTTTGTTTCGTTAGCCAAGTTGGTCAAAACTTCCAGCTGGAAGGATAGGGGGAAAAAAGCAGAACGGGAGAGGTTTAAACGTCTTTTAATATCATTGCCTTTTTTGAGCATGCAGAAATGCAAGCAAATAATTAGAGCTAAGCCAAGTAAAGATTGGCAATCGGGCCACAGCAAAATTCAAATTGTTAGGATTCTATATGATGTATATAATGTTAGAACCAGTTGTCCAG
>WNWU01000123.1:575577-587649 GCA_012654045.1 Ptyas mucosa | reverse complement strand
GTGCAGTTACTCTGCTGGTTGGTAAAACAACATCAATATCCTTAACACAAATAATAGGAAAACTTGAAAAGAATTTGCTAGCCGTCCTCTGAAGAGAAAAACCAAACAGCCAACAATGTGTTGGGGACACTAGAAAGTTCTTTTTTTTCGTTCATTTCTATCCTAAATAATAAACAGGGGAGTAAATCTCACTGTTAGGTTTGTAGCTGGTGTATGGTTATGCATCTCTTACTTAGATATAGTCTGCTTTTTGAGAGGACACAAAAAGACCGTAAGCCATGGTTCAATAAGCCATGTGGCCCGTTTCAGATGTAACATCCAGCAAACCATGATTTACAAATGAACATAGCTGGGTCCATCCATCAATTTAGGATTAGTGTAAATAAATCACATTAGGGCTTTGTACCTTTGTACCCTATATAATTTTGATCATAGATTAACACCATTAACATACAATATTGTCAATCTTTCACTTTTAATGTCTTTTTTTCATCTCTGCTTTAGTTGGTAGTTTTTAATATTGAAAAGAGAAAAAATGTGTTATTTGGAAACAGATACTGTATTTTTTGGAGTATAAGACACACTTTTTTTCCCTCTAAAAGGGGCTGAAAATTTGGATACTCCGAATGCAGCTTTTTCGAAGCTTTTTTTCAGGCCTAAGGAGTGAAGTGATCTTCCTTGCTTAGCCTGCTTTTCTCGTTGCTTCTCTCCCCGGAGATCAGCTGTGCTTTAGAAGCTGTTTTTTTATCCGTAAGCAGGGGATAAAAACCAGGAAACTAATGTGCTGAAACTGACCAGACTAAGGATGCTAGCCAGATGAATACCTGCTAGGCAGAATTTTTATTTCCTATTTTCCTCCCCAAAAACTAAGGTACGTCTTATACTCCGAAAAATACAGTATATTTTTGGGGTATGGGATATCCAAACATCTAACATACCTTGAGGATCTTAATCTGGGTGGGATCAGTTGATCGGATGTAGAAGCTTTTGAGGTAGGGCTCAAACATTCCCTGGAGAGGGAGGAGGAGGAGGAGGAAGAGAAGAGAGAAACAGATTCAGTTAAAAAATTCTGCAAGATTCTCTGGGTTTCTAGAAGTCAAAAAAGATTCTCTTCGGGATTTATAATGGCTCCCTTTCTGACAAATGGAATAAGTGGAACGTGACAGACCTCCATAAAACCTGGACTCACATTATGTGAATAATTTCCATCTAGAAAAGAAAAGAGGCACTTACCCTACGCTTGATGGACATGGTGGCCACGTTCTGAAGTACCACGTATTGAACCTCACTGCAAGACAGAGAGACAGACAGACAGACAGACATTAATCAGGTTGGACTGTCTTGAGATCTGCTATCATCAAAAATAGGGTTAACCTTAGTTTGTACAAGAATTTTGGTGAATATCTGCTTCCCTTCAACCAATTGTTCTCCAGAAGTGATGGAATTACAACTCTCATTTCTAGCCAGCAGATATGTTCTGCCCCAGCTACGGATCCCAAAGAACACAGCACACACAAAGTCTATACAAAACTTGAATTTGCTAAAATAACTCAGTCTTTTTCAAAACAAAGACTGTTAATAAACTTTCTTAACAGCCTACAAGAAACCAAAGATAAAGTAATCACAATCTTACGAAGGTTGGCCGAAAGCCCAGAAGTAATTTGCAGAGAATCCAGACGCGAAGGAGAATGAACTAAAGTTGTTCCCTACAAACTGCTTCAGTTGGCGTTCCTCCTTAAATAGGCTAAGGGAGTGGCCAATTAGCCCCAAGCATTACTCTCGAGGAGACCTCCTCCTGAGGAACCACTCCTGCCTTTTGGCAGCTCTGCGCGCCCATGCATCGAGAAGAGGCTCCTCCTCTTCGTCCTCTTCACTTAAAGGAGCTTCTGGAGGTTCTGAGGCCCTGGCTAAACCCCTGCCTCTGGCACCAGATCTTCTCCAGCCTCCCCATTGTCTGACTTGAGTACCAGCTGTACAGGCTGCTGGCGCAACACCACACCAGCCTCCTCACTGTCAGAATCAGCTACAATCCGCACAGGCCGCTGACAGGCCACAAGAAGATAGGAGTTGGAATACCTGTGTACTACAGTACTAGTTTGAGAAAAACGTATTAAACTGAAGGCTATATAATTGATAGCAACTGAATGTCTACAAATAGTAAACTTCGGGGAAGTGGAAAAAGGGAAAGAATGGATGGACTGGAACCTTGTGAGGGGGAAATGCCTGGGACATTGAAAAGAGCCATCTTATACTATGGTATTTTGTCCCTTTCTAAGGGACATCCAGGTTCCCAACATGGTGACAAAACAAGATGCAATCCAGAGTTGTTGGAAACTGGCAGAAATGCCCTGATTTGGTCACTTCGCTGAAAGAACACATCAGAAAAAGGAAAACGAGGTTCTGGGGTTGTAGAAAGTGGGAAGGAAGTATCTGCAGACCTGTGGCTTCTCAGGAGACGCACCAGGGCCTTAGCGATGACCCCAACTTCAGCCTTGGGAGCAAGATGGAAGTAGAGCTGAGCAACTGACATCACCACCTGAAAAACAGAGAAGGTCATTGTGGCACAAGCCGGTAGATCCACCAAGATGTTCACCTGCTTGCTGTAGTCACCAAAATGAAATAAGGCCATCAAGAAGAATCAGCTGAACGTAGAATGTCCAAAATCCCCAAATGTAAGGAATCTGGGGTGGACAGCAGACCAGTAAGAAAAAAGAAAATACTCTGCGGAGGAAGGGAAACCCCAGAAATCATCTGTTCTTCTTGCCCAAAGTTCTTAAGTAATGCCTGAAACTTGTGTCAAAAGTTATCAACACTCAGGATGGGTGAGAATTGCCACCAGATAACTTGTTTTTTTTTTTTTCACAGAATAGCGTCAGGTTTCACTTTAAGATGTTCCAAGACTGAGAGAAAAGTAAGAGCCAGGCAGTGGTTAGAATGCAGGTTAACTCACTGCTCACTCCAGGAGTTCGATCCTGACTGGCTCAAGGTTGACTCAGCTTTCCATCCTTCTGAGGTCGGCAAAATGAGGAGCCAGATTGTTGGGGCCAATTATGCTGACTCTGTAAACCGCTTAGAGAGGGCTGTAAAGCATTGTGAAGCGGTGTATAAGTCTATGTGCTATTGCTAAGTGCGAAGGGAGGGAGGGAGGGAGGGAGGGAGGGAGGAAGGAAGGAAGGGAGGGAGGAAGGAAGGAAGGAAGGAAGGAAGGAAGGAAGGAAGGAGGGAGGGAGGGAGGGAGGGAGGGAGGGAGGGAGGAAGGAAGGAAGGAGGGGGGGGGCATGGTGGCGCAGTGCTTAGAACGCCATATTGCAGGCAAACTCTGCCCAAGCCAGCAGTTCGATCCTGACTGGCTCAAGGTTGACTCAGCCTTCCATCTTTTCGAGATAGGTAAAATGAGGACCCAGATTATTGGGGGCGATAGGCTGATTCTGTAAACCTCTTAGAGAGGGCTGTATAGCACTTTGAAGCGGTATATAAGTGCTATTGCTATTTTCACTTGGGTCCAGCTAGCTCCACCCCTTTCCTATTGGCCCTGCCCCCTTTTCTGAGGGCAGCCACAAAATGGCATGACCTTCAAGTTCAATTGGCAGAACTATTGAGAATGCCCTTACATAGGGTCTATCTCCCTTTCTTCTTTTCTTTTTCACCCGTTTTGGTGCCCCCCTCTCCAGAGAAGGGAGGGGGCTTCTTAATTTTCAAGGTGAGCTTCCCCCCAACCGTAACCCCGGGAAAAGGGCTCACTGCAGCATTGCGGCTTTGCAACAAGGGTTTGGTGTTGCGCAGTAGTAACCGATGGTCAGGATCCATCACGTAAGGCTTGCGCTTTGCCAAGGATGTTGACTTGGCCTTGTCGTCTTTGGCATCTTCTTCTTCGGATCCGTAGAAGGTTTTCTCGGCGCTCTCCTCCAGCAGAGATTCCTGTCCATCAGAAAACAACGAAAGGTATTTGAGCAGGGGTGAAATGCTCCCGGTTCGAGTTTCGAGTTTATTTGATTTATATACCACCCTACTCCCGAAGGACTCAGGGCGGTGCACAGCCATAAATAAAACATATAAATACAACATTTAAAACCCACTAAAATCCAATGAAATAATTTGGCCGTAGATAATTTTAAAACCCCAGTAATTTAAAACAGATTAAAATTTATATTATTATTTAAAAGAGGAGAATTAGGCCAGGCCAGCCTGGTGAAATAAAAAGGTCTTAAGAGCGCGGCGGAAGGTGCGTAGGTCCGGGATCCTCCGTATTTCTGGGGGAGCTCATTAGTAGGTGCCCCCACAGAGAAGGCTCTCCCCCTGGGGGCCGCCAGTCGACATTGTTTGGCCGCCAGCACCCGGAGGAGCCCCTCTCTATGAGAGCGTACCGGCCGGTGGGAGGCCACTGGTGGCAGTAGGCGGTCTCGTAAATAGCCAGGTCCTAAGCCATGGAGCGCTCTAAAGGTGGTAACCAAAACCTTGAATCGCACCCGGAGGACCACCGGGAGCCAGTGCAGCTCACGCAGGAGAGGTGTCACACGGGAGCGCCATGTCGCTCCGGTAACCACCCGCGCGGCCGCACTGTGCCAGTTGGAGCCTCCGGGTGCTCCTCAAGGGGAGCCCCATGTAGAGAGCATTACAGTAGTCCAGGCGGGAAGTGGTAGTTCGGAGAACCAGTAGCAATGGCAGCTAGAGGCTCTGCCCACCCGCCCACCTGCCCCATTCCCCAGAGTCAGGGAATGCATCATTCCCTGACTCCGGCCTTGCCGCGGAGCCGCTGCCTGCTCGCCCTTCACCACGTGGTGCATCCTATTGCTCACCTTTCTCCCGCGGCTGGCTGTCAGGGAAGGCAAGCGGCCGAAAGTTACCGGAGTCGCTCACTCTCCTTCTTGAATGAGCCGCTCTGGTCCACACGCCGGCTGCGCAAGCGCACACCGTTTATTTAATTCACTCATCAGCGGCAGGTTGGGTGTGCGCTTGCGCAGTCGGCGCGTGGACCAGAGCGGCTCATTCAAGGAGAGTGAGCGACTCCGGTAACTTTCGGCCGCTTGCCTTCCCTGACAGCCAGCCGCGGGAGAAAGGTGAGCAACAGGAGTTGGGAAATGGTGCATTCCGCGACTCCGGGAAATGGGGCGGGTGGGCAGAGCCGCGGGAGAAAGGTAAGGACACGCCGGCAGAATAGAAATTTAAAAAGTTTTCCTACTGGGTTCTGTGGGCGTGGCTTGGTGGGAGGGGGTCTTGTGACTGGGTGGGCGTGGCTGTGAGTGACATTAAGTTGGCCACGCCCACTCAGTCACAGGACACCCCCCTCACCAAGCCACGCCCAGAGAACCAGTAGGGAAAAATTTTAGATTTCACCCCTGTATTTGAGGTTGAGCGTGTGGTCCTTTGACCCCACCCCAATCTGCAAGCGACTTCTAACCTGCTCTACGTTGCTCCATTAGTTGGGCTCATGGAGCCATCAACCCGATCGTCTGATTTAGTTCCCATCGTGACGCGAAATAAAATGGCTTGCTTTGCATAATATGCTATACTCCCCCCAAGAACAAATAAATCGCATTTTGCTTCAGTAGGGATGGTCTGAGTCACCGAGTATACAAAGACAATTGTGCTTCTTGCAATCACAAGCTATTCGGCTCTGTTCTAGTCAAATCGAACATGCGGTGGGAACTGGGACATCCTGTTCTAAGAACATAACAAGGCCCTGGGGGTGGGAGAGGGCAGTTTTGCGCAAAAACAGGTAGGGTGCCCTTGAAATGTGGATGCTTCAAGTTCTCGCGGCTAATAACTCTGACCCCCCCGTCACCCTGACAGTATTACGGCTGGATGTTTGAACTGAGAAAAGATTCTGGGAATGTAAATAACCGGTTTGTTGATTTCTCCAGAACCTTTTCTCCAACGCACCATTAAGTCTCCGAAAAAGAGATTCAGAACATTTCCGTTTTAATGTCCCTCTGGGATATATTGATTCTAAATTGAAAATATGTTCCCTTGTTGGGATTCTTGTACCCCTGCCTGTCAGACCCCAAGAACCAAGAAAGACCCGTGGAATGATTTCTGAGCAATTTCCTTTATTGTTCTCCTCAACTACAGACAGAAATCCTGCCAAACCAAAGCAATTATTGGCATTCAGTCTGAGAATTGCTTCTTAGCTCTCTTTTTTTTTCTCCCAACCAGACTTGGCCGTCTCTTACTCCTCTGGAATGTGGCTCCTCCCTCCAGGGAATCCAGACTGCATTCCACCACACTACCCCTTTCCCATCTCAATTGCATCATATCAGAAGCACTGAGGTGCTTCCGGGTTCAAAGGATTAGTTGGTGACATCACCCGTGAGATGCCCAGTTTTGGGGGGGGGGGTCCTTTCATGTCCTCAACAGGAGCTGGAGCAAAGGATGGGAACTCACCCTGCCCCATGGCAGCACTTTGGGTCTCGAACGCAGGCTTGCTAACCTCCAACCCATCTCAATAAATCTTGCTAAACAGAATCCCTTGAGAATCGTGCTTGGATAAAGTGCCACATCCTATTCAGGGAGCTACTAAAGGATCTGATAGGGCAGGGGTGTCAAACTCAAGGCCCGGGGGCCGGATCCGGCCTAGGGGGCCACCCTTGAAACAGCAAAAGACCGGCCCGTGGTGTCTCTGCACAGCCCTCCCGAGCTGTTTCCGGCTTCAACAGCCTCCTGCAACCCTCTGCCAGCAAAAATGGAGCTTGGGCAGGCCACCCACCCCAAACTCGATTTGTGCTGGCAGAGATCTGGGGGCCGTCGTGGCCAAAAACGGAGCCACGGTTTTATTTATTTATTTATTTATTTATTCAATTTGTATGCTGCCCCTCTCCGAAGACTCAGGGCGGCTCACAATCCATTTAAAATCATTATAAAAAACATTTAAGAATTAAAAACATTAAAACTCATTCACACCATTCATGGCTGGATCTTGCCGGATCGCAAGAGCGAGATCAATGGCCCCAGGCCTGCCAGAAAAGCCAGGTCTTCACCGCTTTCCGGAAGGCCAATAGGGTGGGGGTGGTCTGGACCTCAGGAGGTAACTGGTTCCAGAGAGCTGGGGCAGCCACAGAGAAGACCCTCCCCTGTGGGCCCGCCAGCCGGCATTGTTTAGCTGACGGGACCCAGAGGAGACCAACTCTGTGGGAACTTAGCGGTCGCTGGGAGCTATGCGGTAGAAGGCGGTCTCGATGAGTGATGTCGAGCTAGCCACGCCCACCTCAGCCACGCCCACTTCGGCCACACCCAGCCCCCCAAGGTCAAACACAACCCTGATGTGGCCCTCAATGAAATCAACCTTGACACCCCTGTGATAGGGGGACACCGATGTCACCTGCTCCTTGACTCACGTTCAGGTTGGGGCTGAGGAATTGGGTGCGGGCATAGCGGGTCAGCATGTTAATGATCACCACCTGGCCCCATTCCTCCACATCGATCAGCAGGTTGCACAGCTTGCGGTAATTCTTGTGAATAAGGTCAATGCGCTCAGGGCAGACTTCCTCGAAGGCCATCACCACGCTGCCAGCCACCAACTGGATAAGAAGACAGAGAACAGAAGTCACAAACGAAGAGCGTGGGCAGATTCAGAGGCGGGGAGGAGCAAGCGTCTTTTGTAGATTTCTTCCACAATTGTGAGAAGACGCTTTCTTGGCCCTATTAAAGAAGACCACGTGACTGTAAGCCCCTTTTTAAAATGGATTTATTTTTTTTTAGTCTTCCCTATCAGTTCATCCTTCTTTAAACTCTTGTAGCACCCTGAAAAATGAAGCATGAGGTTTTATGGATTATCCGGCGCCTAATAATAGCACTTAAGACTTATATACCGCTTCACAGTGCTTGGAAGGAAAAAGGTTAATTTCTGTTCCTGAAAAGAAGCAGGATTCAGAAATCTGGCTAGTTCCTGTGTCTATTTGTTCTGGTAATAGTTTAACAAGCAACAGATACTCTCTTTGCTCCTTCGCTTTATTCTACTGCTAATTGCTTTCTTTGTTGTTAGGCTTATCTCAAGTGTTTACACTTGAGCTTGCCTGGGGAGTGAGCTCCGGCAATGAGCTTGTGTTTTAGTTTTGAAAGGATTTAGATGGTTGTGATTTAAGTATTTGTATTGTGTTTGATTAACAGATTAACAGAGTTGGAAGGGACCTTTTAGGTCATCTAGTCCAACCCTCCCTCAAGCAGGAGACCCTACACCATTTCTGACAAATGGCAGTCCAATCTTTTCTTGAAAGCCTCCAGTGATGAAGCTCCCGCAACATCCGAAGGCAACTTCTGTTCCATGGGTTGATTGTTCTCACTGTCAGAAAGTTCCTCCCCATTTCTAGGTTGAATCTTTCCTTGGTCAGGTTCCATCCATTATTCCCTGTTTGGCCTTTGGGTGCTTTGGAAAATAGCTTGATGCCCTCCTCTCTATGGTAGCCCCTCAAGTATTGGAAGATGGCTATCCTGTCTCCCCTGGTCCTTCTCTTCATTAGACTAGCCATGCCCAGTTCCTGCAACCGTTCATCGTATGTTTTAGTCTCCAGTCCCCTCATCATCCTGGTTGCTCTCCTCTGCACTTTTTCTAGAGTCTCAACATCTTTTTTTATAGTGTGGTGACCAAAACTGGATGCAGTACTCTAGGTGTGGTCTTACTAAGGCTCTACAGAGTGGTATTAGTAGCTCACTTGATCTTGATTGTATCCCTCTGTTAATGCAATTTAGGATTGCTTTGACTTTTTTAGCTGCCGCTGCACACCGCTGGCTCATATTTAGCTGGTTGTCCACTAAGACTCCAAGATCTCTCTTACAGTCACTGCTTTTAAGCCTGGTTTCCCCCAGTTTATATTTATGCTTTTGGTTTTTCTTATCTAAGTGTAAGACTTTACTTATCTCTCCATTGAATTTCATTTTGTTAGATAGGGCCGAGTGTTCAAGTCTGTCAAGATCCATTAGGATCTTGAGCCTATCTTCTAGGGCGTTGGCTATTCCTGCCAGCTTAGTATCATCTGCAAATTTGGTGAGTTCCCTTTCCATTCCCTCATCTAAGTAGTTTATGAAGATATTGGATTTTTTTCCTGCCTCACGGTTTCTTTTTCTATCTGGGGAGGGGGGTCTTCCTTCCCTGTTTTAGTGGTTCTGGAACTGTCCTTTTGGGGTGTACATCCAAGAGGCAGGATGCAAGCTTTGCACTGATTTTTTTTAAAATTGCCTTTCTGGGGGGCATGTGATCTTTTCTTAAATCTGGATGATTTCCTTAGGATATCTTGCAAAGCGAGTGAGACCAGCTGGTATCTTTAAGTGGTGCAAATGGTCCTAAGGATTGCTTTGCCTGGGTGTGCTTTCTGGGGAGCTTAAATGACCTCTTTATAAACAAGAGTTGGCAGCTGATAGTTATCATTGCATTTTAACTATTTTATTTATTGTATTTATTTATTGGTTTGATTTATAGGCCGCCCTTCTCCGGAGACTCAGGGCGGCTTACAATGCGTTAAGCAATAGCCTTCATACTTTGGTATATACCTGCTTAGTAGGGCATTCAGCCCCCCCCCCCACGGTGTTCTTTTTTATACAAAGTCAGCTTATTGCCCCCACAATCCGGGTCCTCATTTCACCTACCCTGGAAGGATGGAAGGCTGAGTCAACCTTGAGCCTGGTGAGATTCGAACTCGCAGTAATTGCAGGCAGCTGGTGCTACTTAACAGCACTTTAGTCTGCTGCGCCACCAAGGCTCTTTTTAATTCCTCAAGGTGCTCTGGCACCCTGCTTGATTTGTAACTCCGGCTTGCAGGTATTTCTAATCTAATGATTGATATTTAGGGCAGCTTTTTGCAAGCATAGAAGCTTTTTGTATTTTTGCATCCTTGACTTAACAACAGTTCATTCAGTGACCATTCAAAGTTACACTGAAAAAAGTGACACGACTGTTTTTCACCCTTACGGCCATTGTAGCATCCCCCATGGTCACAAGAGGCCAGGCGAGGTGACGTACCCCTTGACATGAGTGACATCGAGTTGGCCACGCCCACCCAGCCACATGACCACTCAGCCACACCCACCCAGTTGGTCATTAGGGCAGAGAACCGGTTGTTAAATTATTTGAATCCTACCACAATGTTATGCATGTTAAAAGTGCATGGACTTCAACTCCCAGGATACCCTACTCAGCATGCTGTGGAATTCTGGGAGTCGACCAGGGTTGGGAAATGCTCTCTCAAGATGCCATGCCGAAAGCGTTTTTGCAAATTCATTTTTTTTCCCTTTCTCAATTTTCTTCCCTTATCTCCAGAGACAGTCTTACTCACCGTAGTCTTATCGGCCAGCAGCTTCTCAATGACCTCAATTAACTGGTCTTTCTGGTCTGAATCAAGGCTGCAAGGAACAGACAAAGCCATTGGGTGCATAGACCTTTTCTTAAAGGCTGAGTCAACACACTGTGTCCATACCATAATGTGAATTATTTCACGTTGGGCTGAGCTTTGGTCCTTGAGAGGAAGACAAAGAGATGCATTTAAACACGACTCACTGTTTGAAATTCACATGCCAGCTTCATCCCTTCATTCACACAGAAACACGTCTGTCTGTATATTTATTTATTTATTGGTTCGATTTATAGGCCGCCCTTCTCCGAAGACTCAGGGCGGCTTACAGTGCGTTAAGCAATAGCCTTCATACTTTTGTATATACCTGCTTAGTAGGGCTTTTTTGCCCTCTCCCCCTAAGCGGTGTTCTTTTTTATACAAAGTCAGCTTATTACCCCCACAATCCGGGTCCTCATTTTACCTCCCTCGGAAGGATGGAAGGCTGAGTCAACCTTGAGCCTGGTGAGATTTGAACTCGCAGTAATTGCAGGCAGCTGGTGTTACTTAACAGCACTTTAGTCTGCTGCGCCACCAAGGCTCTTATTATATATGTTGTGTGTCTGTGTGTGTTTAAGGCACAAAAGCCCACAGTAAAATCTAGGACCACATGAGACCCTCAAAAGCTTTGGCAGTCACGCCAGGGCTTTCCCCAATGCCTTACCACGAAAGGAGACCATCATTAAACACATCGTGTTAAGTGTCTTTAATGAAAACGAATTTATTTAATCTACTCATATTTATTTAGCTTTTACCCTGCCTTCTGGTGTATTTGTCCTTGCTCTGTTATGCTATGGGAAGGTGCCTCCTTGCATACTTTTCAAAGAACAAACATGGCACCGGGCCAGAAATTTTGCACACCCCTGTGCAAACAGGCGATCAAAAGGATGTGAGCCAAGCACACTGTAATATGGTATTTAACGCCTGTGTGCTAGCCTCTTGGTCAATTGCTTTAGCCCTTATATCTAACCGATTAGATTTAGATTTTTTAAAACCCTGCATTTATTTTGTGTATAAATAACTCAAAGGCAGCAAATATATCTAATACTCTTTCCTCCTCCTATTTTCCCCACAACAACAATCCTGTGAGGTGGATTGGATTGAGAAAGAGAGGGACTGGCCAAAAGTTACCTGTCCGGCTTTTATGCTTAAGACAGAACTAGAACTCACCATCTCCTGGTGATTGGCCCAACTCAGCTTTCAGTCAGCTTTCAGGCCTGAGGCGGGACTAGAACTTATCATCTCCTGGTAATTGGCCCAAAATCAGCCTGTTGGATTTTATGCCTGAAGTGGGACTAGAATTCACAGTCTCCTGGTGATTGGCCCACACAGTCAACCAACTGGCTTTTAAGCCTAAGGCAGGATTAGAACTCATCATCTCCTGGGAATTGGCCCAAAATCAAACTGCTGGATTTTATGCCTAAAGTGGAACTAGAATTCACAGTCTCCTGGTGATTGGCCCACAGTCAACCAATTGGCTTTCAGGTCTAAGGAAGGGCTAGAACTCATCATCTTCTGGTGATTGGCCCAAACTCAAACTGCTGGATTTTATGCCTAAAGTGGAACTAGAATTCACAGTCTCCTGGTCATTGGACCACAGTCAACCAATTGGCTTTCAGGCCTAAGGAAGGGCTAGAACTCATCATCTTCTGGTGATTGGCCCAATATCAAACTGCTGGATTTTATGCCTAAAGTGGAACTAGAATTCACAGTCTCCTGGTGATTGGCCCACAGTCAACCAACTGGCTTTCAGGCC
>WNWU01000123.1:563195-575567 GCA_012654045.1 Ptyas mucosa | reverse complement strand
CAGTCTCCTGGTGATTGGCCCACAGTCAACCAACTGGCTTTCAGGCCTAAGACAAGACTAGAACTCACCATCTCCTGGCCCAAATCTCTCAACAGGAACCAGCTGCAATTGGGACAACCAAGCCATGTTTCTGAAGAGATCACCCTTACCTGTACAGCTTAGGAATGGCGTGAGCTGCGGTTTTGCGCACATACGGAGACATGTCCGAGGCCGCCTCCTTGATAGCCAACATCATGATGGGGACAATGATGGGGACACGGATGCTGGAGAGGACCCGGAGGGCGCTGGCTCGAATCAGCTGATTGGGATCCTGGAGCCAAGAAGAAATTGGGAAGGAGATCCTCTCAAAAGGCAGCCAAACGTTCTTCCCAGGTGGAAGATTTCAAGCGAACTCCGCTTTCATAAAGACACAGGTAAACCTGTTGGAAGTCGGAGGAAACCACCTCCAGTGCTCAATGCATTCGGACATCCCATTCCACCTCTGTCCCTGTTACAAATAGTCCTCGACTTACCACCAGTTGCTCGGTGACCGTTTGAAATTACAAAAGGTACCTCAAGAGCTACTTACAACCTGGTCTCCCAACATTGGGTGCTCTCCTGTGGTCATGTGACTACATTTCAGGTGCTCAGCAACTAGCTTGCATTTACAACAGGAGTCTCCAACCTTGGCAAGTTTAAGACTTGTGGACTTCAACTCTCAGAGAAAAGCCAATTACATACAAGCTAGAGTGGTTTGAGTTCACTAAAGCAGGGGTCTCCAACCTTGGCGACTTTAAGACTTGTGGACTTCAACTGCCAGAGTTCCTCAGCCAGCTTTGCTGGCTGAGGAACTCTGGGAGTTGAAGTCCACAAGTCTTAAAGTCGCCAAGGTTGGAGACCCCTGATTTACAGTGTCATGTGGCCACTATTTACGATGACTTTGCTGGCCCCGAGTGAATAATCGGCTTGCTTAACGATGGACTGCTGGGTTTGCCACAAAAGAAAGGTCGCAAAATTGGGTCCGGTCTGATCTCTTTATGACCGTATCATGACTGTAAGTCCCAACTACAGTCCTAATTCGAAGACCTTCCGTATCGGCACATGCCTTAGAAGAGGGATTGTCCTCCGAGTAGATCAATGACCAACCTTGAGTCCTCGCTGGAAAGTCGAGATCGATAATAAAGCCAAATCTTGCTGTTCTTCTGCATATCGGACAAGGTAGACGTAAACCAGTTTCTTGACCTGGCAGGAAAATGGCAAGAAGGATCAGGCAGGAGCTGAGAACGTGGCTTATGTTCTTCCTTCAGCTATCAACCCCTTCCGCTTGGCGAAGAATCGGACACGACTTAACAACTGAACAACCAACCAACACCCACAGAATTAAGCAGGGGTTTGGATCAAGACAATTGCTTCCTGGTTTAAACCGGAAGTCCACAGCAGCATTAGCATATATGTCGCATGGACCTTTATTCAGAAAATAATTTTGAGTTTACTAAAACTCCCTTTATTACTTAATATTTTACTCAGACCAGGGGGAGGCAACCTGGTGCCCTCAGAAAGTTTTAGTTGGCGGCTCTTCCTGTTTGTTGCTATGTGCATATACCGTATTTTTCGGAGTATAAGATGCTCAGGATTATAAGAGGCACCTACCTTTTTTTGGTGAGGAAAAGAAGAAAAAGAAATCCGCCTCTGCCTCCCAACAATTTTGCCTCATTGCAGCAAACAGCAAACAGCCTGCTTTACTTTCATTTTCGTTTTCAGCAGAGCTTGATTAGCACAAGAAAAAGAAAATCTGCTCCCAGCAATTTACCTCCTTGCAGCAAGCAGCAGAGGCCTGTGCAAAACAGCTGAGAGCAAAACAGCTGAGAGTCGGGAGGCCGATCCAATCAACTTGGGCTAATTAGGCTGTGCTGAAGCTGAAACAAGCTGCTTCTTCTTGCTGCAAGGAGGTAAACTGCTGGGAGGCAGAGGCCAGTGGGTCGGTGGGGCTACATTCGGTAGCCTAACTTTTCACCCCCTTTTAGGAGGGAGAAAGGTGCGTCTTATACTCCGAAAAATACGGTAATAAAAATGACAATCTAAAACCTAAGGGGTTCTCCACCTTGCTGAAACCCATCAAAAAATTAGAAGCATCTTCAGCAGAGAAACACCCTTATCTGGCTTCTCCTTGGCTATGCTGCACTAGGCTACAAGCCACCGTTGGCTAACCACACGATTGGAACAATATAATCTGTTCCAAACAAACATCTGCTTTTTTCAGTTTATTGCAATCTGTAGACCGAGGGAATGCATGCGCAAGATGACTTACCTCTATATTCTTGCAAGCCACGTTTTTTACCACGGCTGGAAAGAGGTCCGATGCATTCTTGCCTCGAGCTATCATCTGTGGGCAGGACAAACAGCCATGGGATTAGTTAGTGAAGAACGCAGTGTAGGGAACATCCATCATCAAATGCTATGGTCCTTTTGGACCAGGGGTCCCCAAACTTGGCAGCTTTAAGACTTGTGGACTTCAACTCCCAGAATTCATAGCTGGCTGGAGAATTCTGAGAGTTGAAGTCCACAAATCTTAAAGCTGCTAAGTTTGAAGACCTCTGCTTTGGACCCTTCTTGTGATGGCAACCTACCTCTCTGAAAACTTTAAAACTGTGTTTCTCAACCTTAGCAATTTTAAGATGAGTGGACTTCAACTCCCAGAATTCCCCAGCCAGCCATGGCTTCTGGGAGTTGAAGTTCACTCGTCTTACAGTTGCTAAGGTTGAGAAATACTGCTTTAGATAGAAGGCATGAGATGACACACTCTCATAGTCATTTTTGGCCTCAAGATCTTCATGCTGGGCCACAAGCTGGGTCATAGCCATCATCTCACAATCAAAGGGTGAGTATCTTAAATAGAAGGCCAGATCTTGAGGATGAAACTCAAATACTTTGGTCACCTAATGAGAAGGAAGGACTCCCTGGAGAAAAGCCTAATGCTGGGAAAGATTGAGGGCAAAAGAAGACCGGGATGGCAGAGAACGAGGTGGCTGGATGGAGTCACTGAAGCAGTAGGCGTTAGCTTAAATGGACTCCAGAGGATGGTAGAGGACAGGAAGGCCTGGAAGAACGTTGTCCATGGGGTCGCGATGGGTCAGACACAACTTCGCAACTAACAACAACAACAATCTTAAACAGATGTGACAGCACTGAAGAGATACTCACCGCCACAATCCTCTTCATCGCTTCCAGCTTCAAGGAATCCTTGTTGCTGTCCAGCATCTCCTTGAGATCATCATGTCTGGAAAGAAACACAGAGATCGTTGCAGGAATTCAAAACAATGGGAGTCCCGGTGTATTTGACCCAGTTTCTGGTAAACTTGGTAGACTTCAGGGGCTGAATTTCCACCTTGGTTGAGCTGGGAGCTATGTCCAACTCAGTGGAGGGAGCCAGAGAAAAGAAAGGCCAATTGAGGGAAGGAGGAGAAGAGATTAAGTTCCCAATTCTAAACTAAAGAAAACCTGGAAGTCAACATTTTTCAACCTCTACCATGCCCGCTGCGGCAATTCTGGGAACTGAAGGCCACACAGCTTAAAGTTGGAAAGATTGACAAACACTGGCCAAAAACGACTGGTCTGTTGCTATCCACCTTCCAAAGATGAAAGATCTTATTTACTGGGTGAAGAAGATACTCACAACTTGCCAACATATTTAGGCTTAATGAAAATAACAAAGAGTAACTCTATGAATATTCTGTCCAAAACAGAATTCAACTTTCTTCTTCCCAACAAAAAAGTCAAATATCTCAGGTGGGTTTATTCAACCGGGCATATAAACCATCATGGGGTTTGCTCAGATTTTAGCTGAAGGTTATGTGAACCCAACTAATCATGGCTTAGTCAACCAATCATCGTTGAGTTCATTCATGAACACAACAATGGCCAGGATTCAATCACGTAGACCCCTGCTTTGATCAATAGGCCAGAATGTGGAGCTACCCTGCAAGCTATGACTCATAAAATATGATGGCTGGATTCATATACCTTCCTCAATCCCTACCTACCAAGATAAGGGCTTATTGTATTGTGTGAACCCAACACACAGACAGATCTTTGATCTGTGCTTGCCAGGAGACTCCAAAACATGGCAGAGAGAAGATGGAGGAATACAGATAATCCTTCTTATGACCAGTTGCATAATGTCTATTTGGACCCCCAAAAGTTACTTATGATCCCATGATCACGTGATCATATTCTAGCCCAAATTTATAGTCACTTGCAGCATTTTGCAACCACAGGACCACAATTTAAAATGTTTTTGCCCAAAATTGCCACTTACTTCCCATTTCCCCGGCAAAAAACACCCCACAGCAAACAAATAAGGGTTCCCTTAATAATCGCAGCATTCACTTAAATCACCTCTGCAAAATAGGTCATAAAATTGGGTGTGGTCACATGTAACATGCTTAATGACCATCACGATTTGGGACCAAACAATGGGGCTTAATTATGGTCATAAGTCGAGGACTACCTGTAGAAGGTAGCTTATCGGTCACGCCATCTGGAGAGGAATTTGATCTCAGGGACTTGTTTATACCCAAAGCAATCCAATCCCACAGAAGGCTGTGAAATATTTATCACACGGTGAATTCATCCGGAGCAACAGGAAAGTGAGAAGGCAGAGAGAGTGAGAAAAGTAGCACTAAGAAAATGGCTTGTTTCACTGTGACTGAGGCAGGCTGCAGGAACCTGGCTTGATTCACAGCGCAGATCCAGCCAACAAGAGTTGATGCAATAAGCCACAACTTAAAACCATGTTGGTCACATCTTGCTCCAAGCTGAAAGTAACATCCAAGCCGGTCAAGGAATCCTTTGCATGTCTGAATGCACTCAGCAGGCATTGCGATGAAGCCGCTACCCATAGACCCCAATATAAAACGGTGTAAAGCAGTAGAAAGGGGATAATTCAACAGTCAAGGGGAGCGGAGGGGTGTGTGAAATAATACTATAGATTGGTAACTTACAAGAGACTGTCCCTGCTCTGGAAATGCAGCCTCAAAATGCAACCAATTACAAGCCAATTTTCTTTTTCTTGATACGATTAATCAACTTAGAATAATTGGGCACAAATTGCCCTCGCATGAACGCACCCAAAATATCTGCAACAGTAACAAACACCCACCGGCGTGACTAAGTCCTAGCCCTTATTTTATAAGCCACAATGGCCGAGCTCACAGGGTGCGTTATGACAGAAAGAAACCACGATTAAACAAGCCATGATTAGCGAACCCAACTGATGAAGGAAGTAAAACAGACCATCCTCTGAACTGATTGGGGGGGGGGGCTTCAGTAAGGGGGCATGGAATTACCACAATACTCTGGATTATCCAGTTTAGGGAATCCCTCTCCGAACGTGCGATTTTCATCTTATCAAACCATCATCCTGCTTCTCTCGGGCTCCTACCTTAAAACACAAACCCAGCAGGGCACGTTTTGCAGTCCTCCCCTTCCCTTCCGCAGAAGGGGTTAAGCTGAATAAACACCATTCAAGACTCACCCAACACTCACAGCTTGGGTGTTTCTAACGTCAGCGGTTATTTTTCCCCATTAACTGAATTATAATCAGTTTTCAGCCATGCCACCCCGAGCCGCAAACTGACATTTGCGCAAAGCTGCGATCCCACTAACTCGGGTCCGACCCTAACCCAGCTTAAGCCTTGTGGGACCAACAAGAGTTACTGTACTCGGGTTTTTTTCCCCCCAGGGCTGTGTGAACCCAACAACCCAGGTAGCCTTTGCAGGACACACAAGAGAGTTCTACTTTTCCTTCAATTCTCACCACCGACCTGAATCTCTCCCAAAAGGCCCATTTCACAAAACACCCTAGCCAGGGGCCAGCTGAACCGAAGAGGCTCCCCATTGTGAGGATAGCTGCTGCAACACCCAAACAGCCTTCTAAGGTTAAGCCAGAGCAAGCCAGCTAGCTGACTGCTCACAAGTGAACCCTGACACGAGACTTGGTGGCTGGGCAAATCCGGGTCTACTTTGTCTTGGGAATGCAACCCAGAACTCAACTGGTTGAAACCTCCCCTTGATTGATTGGCAGGATGGGAGGGAGGGAGGGAGGGGAGGCAGAGGCGGTGGTCCCCTTGAGCCAAGCCCCCCCCCCCCCCCCCCCCCCCCCCCCCCCCCCCACCATACCGGAGCGGCTGCGCCACGCTGCCTTCCAAACTGCGCTCCTGCTGCTGTTGCTGGTGCCCGGCGGGGGCGGCTTCCAGGTCGGGCCCCTTCAGCAGCCTCAGCTCGTCGCCTTCCAGCGTTCGGTACCAGCTCTGCGGCGCTCCATCGGGCACCAGCACGGGGCTCTTGGCCTCCTCGGTGCCCGCCGGCGGCGCCTTGACCAAGTGGGCTGCGCCGGCGGGCAGTTGCTGCAGCAGCTTCTGCATGGTCCGAAAAGGAGAAGGAGGAGGAGGCGGCTGGGCTGCCCTCCCCGGAGCGGCTCTCCCCCACAGACGCCTGCAAACCGCTGGAGCTCGCCGGCTCAGCCGCCCAGCCACGTTAGCAGCTCCGCCGCCTCGCTGGCTGGCCCGGCCGCGGGCGGGGCTTCGGGGAGCCGCCAGCCACTCCGCTCGCAGCCGCCCCGCCTGCCTGCCTGCCTGCCGGCTGCTCCGCTGAAACCAGACGCCGCGCCGGCCGCCGACTCCTCCAGCAGCAGCAGCAACAGCCGCGAAGGCGTTGGGCGCAGCGCCACCTGGCGGCCCAAGGGAGGAGCTGCCTCGGTCTGCAGCGCCAGCTGGGGTCTGCGAAGGGGCGCTCGGGGAAGGGGAGGATGACGAACCGGGAGGAGCGGATTCCTGGCATACGGGGACGGTGGTGGTGGGGAGACGGCCTGTGGGTCCCGCAGCGGGCTTTCGGGTACCCCTGGAAATATTTGGGGTGCCCAATGGGTTTGTTTCCTCCATACGCCCCCCCTCCCCTTGTAGGTTTTTTTTTTTTAATTTGATTTATATGCCGCCCTTCTCCGGAGACTCAGGACGGCTTACAAGGCGTTAAGCAATAGCCTAGTTGTTAAATTCTTACAACCACCCTGTGAGGATGGAGATTCTCAGTCATCCAGGTGCCCGGTTGTCCCAAAGGTGCTTTTTTTTTTTTCCTTTTCAAGAGGCAACTGGACTTTCTGGTTCTTTTTCTTTTGAAGACGTTTCGCTTCTCATCCCAGAAGCTTCTTGAGCTCAGAGCTGAGAGCTGAAGAAGCTTCTGGGATGAGAAGCAAAACGTTTTCAAAGAAAAATCAAGATCCTTCCATTCCCCACCATCCAGTCAGAACTGAAGAAGCTTCTGGGATGAGAAGTGAAATGTCTTCAAAGAAAAACAAGAAAGTCCAGTTGCCTCTTGAAAACAGCACCTTTGGGACAACCACCCTGTGAGGTAGGCGAGGAGGAGTGATTGAAAAGCCACTCCAAATTAACACCTGAGCTTACTGGCTATGAACCCGACAACTTATACATAAAGTGTCCGAAAAGGCTTTTGCACATATACACAAAACTAAGTACTGTAAATAACTGTAAGTGGCCCGACTGAATTTAAATTGTGGATTGATTCGGTGCCACCAAGTCATTTTTTGACTGCTAGCAGCTATGTAGATAAATTCCCACCCCAAATGCATTACTTTGTAAGCTAAAGACTGTGCTGGCTGGGGATTATGGGAGTGGTAACTCCCTGGCAAGCATTTGACAGGGTTGAAAAGGGCAAGGAGATGAAAAATATGAAGATGGAGGCTACAATTGTACAATCAAAACTCTGCCCCCTTTTAATGTCGCACAACTGCAGCTACCAGATTGAGCCTTTTACTCCCTTGCTCTAGATCAGTGTTTCTCAACCTTGGAAGCTTGAAGATGGGTGGACTTCAACTCCCAGAATCCCCCAGCCAGCAGTGCTGGCTGGGGGATTCTGGGAGTTAAAGTCCACCCATCTTCAAGTTTCCAAGATTGAGAAACACTGCTCTAGAGGCAACTCTTAAAAAATGCACTCGCAATGTAAGACTATCCCTCTCTGGAATAAACCCCTTGAGTTCACTGGGACTTCTCATGTAGGTTGGGGTGCAGAGCCATGGAGATGGCCTGCAAAGGGAATTTTGAGATCCCTTAAATCCAGGGAAGGAGACGGTACAAGCAGCCCTCAGTGGAGGACTATAATTGGGACCAGAATTCCCTTTGTTAAGCAAAGCAGATGATGTTGTTCAGTGAATCTGGCTTCCCTCCCTACTCTACTCTATTGACTGGGCTTGTTGGAAGCCAGTTGGGAAGGTTGCAAATAGTGATCACATGACCCCCAGAACACTGCAATCATCATTAACTACATAGAGCAGAGCAGAGCAGCATAGCATAGCATAGTATAGCATACTGTAGCATAGCATACTGTAGCATAGCATAGAAGAATAGAGTAGAGCAGAGCAGAGCATATAGCATAGCATAGCATAGCATAGAAGAATAGAGTAGAGCAGAGCATGTAGCATATAGCATATAGCATATAGCATATAGCATATAGCATAGCATAGATAGAATAGAATAATAGAATAGAAGAGAGCAGAACAGCATAGCATAGAATAATAAAGTAGAGTACAGTAGAGCAGAGCAGAATAGCATAGCATAGCAGAATAGAGTAGAATAGAGTAGAGCAAACAGAACAGCATAGCATAGAAGAATAGAACAGAATAGAATAGAAGAATAGAGTAGAATAGGAATAGAAGAGTAGAATAGAATAGAGCAGAGCAGAATAGCATAACATAGAAGAATAGAGTAGCATAGAAGAATAGAGTAGAATAGAAAAGTAGAGCAGAACAGCATAGCATAGAATAGAAGAATAGAGTAGAGTAGAATAGAAGAATAGAGTAGAATAGAACAGAACAGAACACCTTTATTGGCCAAGTGTGATTGGACACACAAGGAATTCTAGTAGCCTGAATTTTGATCATGTGGCTGTGGGGATGCTGCAACGGTCATAAATGGGAGGACCTGTTGTAAGTCATTTTTTCCAGTGCTGTTGTAACTTCGAATGGTCAGTAAACGGATGGTTGGAAGTCTTGTATTTTAAAGCTGCTGAAGCTGAGAAATACGGTTAAAGCCTTTCTCAGTAATTTGATTCTTCCTATGAAGCCAGTTTCCGCATCTGGTCCGACATGTAAAGAGGATGTTTGTTATTTGGCAACAACTCCAAGGAGCAGACCTCAATTTATTCCCCATCAACTTTCCCCACTTCTAGGCACTTCTCTTATCTTCCCCACAGTTAGTGTTTCAGGGGTCCAGGCTGCATTTGGCAGCTTGAGGGAAGGGGACGTATTGGCTGAACAATACACAAAGGCCCTCTCCACACAACTCTACAACCCATGATGCGGTTTGCTTCTCTGTGACTTCTTCCCTGAACTTAACCAACTCTAATCAAGAAACCACTATCAAGCCAACCACAGCCAAAGACCTGCAACACTGTTTTGCCTACAGCAGGAATTTCTATCTTCTTTTTCTACGCTTCCTTTTATTACCTTGCTTTCTAAGCTATCTCAAGCTTCCTTTTAGGACAGAACCTTCTGTTCTCTTGGGTTTTTTTTCCTTTCTTTCTCCTCTTGCCTCAAAATGGCAAGAAACTGCCTGCCTGGGTGGTTTTTTAGCCTGCAGAGGGGAAAAAAACAATACATATAAAAGGTTCAGCACCATGGACAGATCCACAGTTTTGAGTTGGTTTCCTGATGCCCCGAAATGGTAAACTGAGAATTACAGGGAGACAAAAATGAGGTTGGAGGAACGGTTTTCAGCTAAAGAACACAAAACTAGAGAGGGGCTGCAGATGCCCCCCTCCCCGAAAGAGGGATCAGAAGTCATCCCAATAATGAATTCCTTCCCTCTTGCAACCCCGAGAAGGAAGCGGGAGAGAAAAGGAAGGCTCGGTCATTCATCCAAGGAGCACGTGAGCTGTCCAATGTACCGCACAGAAGTGACAAAACTACATTTATAGTCTTGCTCCTAAGGGAGAAATCTTTCTCAACCTAGACCCTGGATTTTAATCTGCCAGCCCCTCCCCTAAAACACACACACATACTCACACACACACAATAGCATGTCTCGTTTGGTGACGCGGGTAATCAGAAAAGTCAACACATTTGGCAAATGCCCAATTGAGCAAAACTCACCTTGACTCAAATTACAGAATTATTGAGCAGCTGAGCTTTTCCGCTGAAGAACACACAACCAGGCACCATGCTGGTAATGTGCACAACCAAGCAGACGCCCATTCAAAATTGACCATGCAATGATAATATGCTGTGGTGCCTCAACGTTATAACAACAACTTTCCTACTTTTAAACACACCCTACCAGAAAAACACAAGGTTTGTCCTAGCAGAAGAATTCGGTATCCTTAGGAATTCCCAACTTTCATTTAAAAGCGCTCGCAAGTTTCTAGTCCTTATGGGGGTACAAAAACAAACCAAAACATTCCAACGCGCATAAGTCATCGTTGTTAACCAACTCATGGGAGAAATCTTGCTTCTCAGGCAGGGGGACGCCAGCAAAGGAAGAAAAGCACCAGAAAGCACAAAATGGGAAAAGCTCATTTCTGCATGAAACTTTTAAGGAGCCGCTGTCAACAAGCAAGGATAGTATGACCTGATATTAATTTAGTCTCATAGCCATCCATGCATCCATCCAAAGGTTTCTTTCATACTGAAAGAAAGATTCAAACACATTTTTAAGGACAGTGAAAATAGCCTGCCTTGATCCAAATATCATCCCAATTATTAGGCTGAATTGGGTACCAGGGGAGAACCAATTGGCTTCTCTATCCAAGGCCACACAACTCATTCACATGTCTTGGGAAAAAGGCCTGCCCTCAGAGACTGTCTCTGCTGACACAGGCATGCCTCCATTTTCCTGTTCATTCTGCCATGTTATCCCTGCCCTATCAGGCCTTAGATCTCTTGCATGGCATGCCAAATCACCCAGATGTGGCGTATAGGATGACTCCCCACATGGGATTAGGGCATGGTTCACTCAACAAGCCAACACAGACTGAATTCTTACAGCATGCTAAGCTATAAACCATATTTTAAATCTTGATATGTCTTTATACACTACATGAAGTCAAAACCACACTGATTTACACAATCTGCCCAGTCAGCTAAAAGATTAGATTTTTGTGACACTTTTTTGTCAAACAGTGGAATCAAAGCATGATTTTCTTTATTCCAAGATACCTGGAATCAGAGAGCTGGAAAAAAGCAGGGATATTTTTTCAGTGCTAAAACCGATTCAGGTGATACCACCTGTACAGAAAGGCTTTTCTCCCATCAGTATCCTAGGCAGAAAATACCTCAGCTTCTACTCACAAAAACGAGGAACGGCCAGTGCAAGAAACTAATACGACGACTCAAATTTTATAAATATAAAACTGTGATGCAGAACCAGAATCAAAATGATGCTTCTCCAAAGGGGATCCAAATATCACTCAAAAGCTCTTGTGGTATGGCATTGACCATTATATCAGGGGTGCAATCCAGCAGGTTCTGACAGGTTCTGGAGAACTGGTAGCGGAAATTTTGAGCAGTTCGGAGAACCGGTAGCGGAAATTTTGAGTACAACCCCTGACTGGCCCCAGAGTGGGGTGAGAATGGAGATTTTGCAGTATCCTTCCCCTGCCATGCCCACCCAGCCACACCCACAGAACCGGTAATAAAAAAAATTGGATTTCTCCACTGCATTATATCCAACATGGAACTACCATTCTCCTCCTCTCCCCCAAAGCTCAGCCTCCCTCAATCTGGTGCCTTGCAAATGCACTAGGACTACACCACCCAGAATCCCCGCCCACGGAGAAACGGTACGATCCAATGGCAAGATGGGAATTTTTAGCCTCAAACCCAAGTTTAGCCTAATACCTCATTCAGAAATGTTAGGCCGATTTTTCTTATTCTTCCCCATCCAACTTTCAAGAATGACTGAGGATAATACCGGGGGGGGGGGGGGGGGGGGGGGGGGGGGGGGGAGAGAGGGGGCGGGCAGAAGAATGGAGCACTCCAGGACTTGACCCCAACAATTTGGAGAAAAGGGAAATAAAAACACAACAAAGCAACAACCCAGCCTGGATGGCTCACACACACACAATGGGATGGAAATTGCAAGTTCCTGTCCAGGTAGAAGAGAAAAATGGACAAGATGGAACATGAAAATGAAAAGTAAAGATGTTTTTCAGATGAAAGGAGGGGAGGAGAAAAAAGTATATGTATGTATGTATATAAGTAAATGTAGATATAGATATAGAGATGATATAGAGATGATATAGAGATAGATAGATAGATAGATAGATAGATATAAAGAAAGATAGATAGATAGATAGATAGATGGATGGATGGATGGATGGATGGATGGA
>WNWU01000123.1:541234-552556 GCA_012654045.1 Ptyas mucosa | reverse complement strand
AAGAAGAGGAGGAGGAGGAGGAGAAAAAGAAGAAGAAAGAAGAAGAAGAGGAGGAGGAGAAAGAAGGAGGAGGAGGAGGAGGAGGAGGAGGAAGAAGGAGGAGGAGGAGGTTTCTTGCTACTAAAGATTTGAAAAATAAGTTCTGGGATAGACAACAGTGTTAATTTTGGGGGAGGGAGCTATAGTAGCAGTGTGCATCTGGCCGTCTTCCTGGTCAGAAAGGGCCTCCTAGAGACATGGAGATCAGGGCTGCAGATTAAGGACCTTAGTGCTAATGTCTGACCAAGCATCCCTCAGCACCATCTGTCTCGGGCCGGCACTCACTCACTCAGAGCTGCTCTCTCAACCCTAAAGCTAATTGTTTTTTTTTTTGTTTAACTAGCAGATTCTTTGCAGCTTGCTTGCCTATCTCCCTCCCCCCACCCCACGCCACCCCACCCCTTCCCCTGCCCAGAGTAGAAGAGATTAGCTGAGGGATTGGTTTGCACCCATCAAAATCTGCCCCAACCCCCTTGCTTTAAAAAGGAGGCCGCTTGGAGAATCCGGACCTCCATCCGCCCAACTGTTTTTTTTTTTTTTTTTGCAGCCTCGATCCTTTGCAAAAGCTTTGCCAAACGGTTGGGCTATAAAAAGGAATCCTTTTAAAACGAAAAAAAAAATAAAAATAAAATAAAAAGCTTTGTGATACTTTGATTGTCGCCTTGGGAATTCCGAAAAGCAGAGTGGCAGATCCGTTCACAACAACCGGAATAGTCAAATAACAGAAGGCGGTGTCAGCCTCGCTGGAAATCAGAACGTTGCTACAAAGTCTGAATGAATCAAACTATATCCTGTAGCTTCTGTCTCCCCCTCTGTGCGTAGGGGAAGACGGCTGACGTCCTTCTCTTTCTTTTCAGAGCTGGAGCTATGAATAGCACTCGAAATAGCAGGAAGGGGAGGCAATGGCCAGCTTGGAAGGACTAGGAGCTTTGCTGCAACTCAGTAAATCTTCACAGGAAAACAGTCTAAATCAGAGGTCAGCAACCTGAGGCTCTGGAGCCGCATGTGGCTCTTTCACCCCTCTGCTGCGGCTCCGTCACTCAAAATATGCGTCACAACCACCAATGTGCCGCATCCACCGGCATGCAATTTATTGAGCTTTTCAAACCCCCTGGGTAGGCCAACCATGGATAAATCCAAGAAAAGAAAAGTTTCAGAACAAAACAGAACGTTTAATTCAACTACATAGGCTAGTTTCGTGGCCGCTCAAGAAATAGTCGGCACGGGAAGGGTTTTGTGGCTCCTGGTGTTTTCTTTTCTGTGGGAAACGGGTCCAGATGGCTCTTTGAGTGTTTAAGGTTGCAGACCCCTGGCATAAATGAAACGGTATTGCATAATGGTGCAATGATGAATAAACTAGAATGATGATTTTGCTTGCAGAGGGAAGGATGAAATGAAATAGCCTTGGGCAGAATTGGATGAATTCTGGCCATAAGCATATCACATCGCAACTTTTTACTATATATAAATGAGGTTAGGCAGATAATATCTTCCAGATAATATTTCCCTCTTTGTGTGAGGATCTGTCCTGCCACTTGCCTTCCAAATGTGTGAACTACCATCCTTGTCAGCTCCAGCCAAGATGGCATCACTCAGATATTCAGAGAAAAACAGGTTGACTGCTTGTGGACTGTCCAGTATAGGCAATTCTTGACATACAAGCATAATTGGGACCCTAAGCGATGTGGTTGTTAAGCGAGACATCGTGTAACCGGATCCAGTTTTACAACCATTGTTATCATGGTTCTTCAGGCTTCTCCAACTGGCTTTGCTGGTCAAAAGCCAATTGGGAAAGTCACACATCATGTTTGCAAGACATTGCAACCATCTTAAATGCAAGCCGATTGCAAAGTGCCTGAATTGTGACCGCAGGGATGGTATGATGGCCATAACCTTGATGGGGCACAAGTCGCTTTTTCCGAATCTTTTATAACTTTGAACCGTTGTTAAACGAATGACTGTAAGTGGGGGACTACCTGCATTCAGCCTCAGCCCATCCCTTTTTGCCACGTCTTCTGAGATCGCAGAACTTTGGTATAGAGCGGAGAGACAAGGAATGTTGTGGGTCCCATCCTCCAAGGAGATATATCTGGCAGGACCCAGAAGAAGGGACTTCTCTGTGGGGGCTCCCCTTCTCTGGAATGTCATCCCTCTGGAGATTAGACTGGCCTCCTACTCTAATACCTTGGATAGTACAGTGGTCTAAAGCCCTGTTATTAATATCAGCTGCCTGCAATTATTGCAGGTTCGAATCTCACCAAGGCTCAAGGTTGACTCAGCCTTCCATCCTTTCTAAGGTAGGTAAATTGAGGACCCAGTTTGTGGGGGCAATAAGCTGACTTTGTATAACTATACAAAAGTATGAAGGCTATTGCTTAGTGCATTGTAAGCCGCCCTGAGTCTCCGGAGAAGGGCAGCATATAAATCAAATTAAAAATAAAAACTAAAATAAAATAAAATAATACTATTTTGGAAGGTCCTGAAGTCGTGGCTCTGCCAGTGGGCCTGGGGAACCCAGAGTGGGATGGAGCCCATTAAACGGCTGGTGTGGATGTGCATTGTTACCAGAATGGGTGTGTGTGTGTGTGTTTCTTATTCTCTTATTTTTCTTTCTTTTATATTGTGCTTTTGTCTTTGTAAGTTGCCTTGAGTCGCCATGTGCGAATCGGTGGCAATATAAATTTTCTAAATAAATAAATATGAGCCTTATATTCTGTGTTGTAACTGCTTCTGCTTCACCTTTCCCTTCATCAATAATACAGAACCTGCTCGCCAAGGTAGTACGCTCTTCTCGTTGAAAAAAATCTGCCTTATAAAATATTCAGTTGTGATCAGCTGCTGCCCTTGTAGGTTGACTGGATTTTTCTTACCCAAAACCTTCGCTCTTCCTGGGTAGGACCCAGAGTTGAGGACAATGTGGTAGAATCAGAGCAGAGGCAGAACTAACGTCTTGGGAACCCAAGCGGACCTCACCCCGGCCTATTGGGCGACCGAATAAATGAACCTTCCAGAAAAGGAATCGTCTCTCCAAGAAAAACAACTTAGTGGCAGATGTGTGAAGCCGGAGGGCGTAGAAATGGTGCGTCCAAAGTCCCTACCGAGATGGGGTTCATCGCATTCTGCTGTCATCCTGAGCTCGCTGACGGAAATCTTCAGAAATCTTTCTCATTCTTTGATTACGGTTCTTGGAGCTAATGGTCCCACCTTTGAAAACTAAAGATTAAGAGGATGACAGACAGGCAACTGCTTACACAGCGTTAATGACTAATCTTTCCTGCTACACTACAGGAGCCCCGAAGAGGAAGGACTCACACATGAGCATAGCACATACCAAGCGCACATGAAGTATCCAGAAGAACCAGGGTTGGGATGGTTTAGAGGACGATCTGTTTAAGAGGCTTGGAGCAGACTTGAGTTTTTCTAGCGAGTCTACACCGAAGGCGTTCTTCTAGGAATTTATCCCAGCCTCTTCTGGAGAAAACTGGCCAGCTCACAAGAGTTTCCTGCATTTGGGCCTCCCAACTCAAAACCGAAGGAGAAGTCAGAACTCGGCACAAAGAACCCGTAAGCCCAATCCCCTTGTCCCACGGGTCATCGGCCACTGTTATGACTGCCTCCCCAGTGAAGTTGTTGATGAACAGAGGAATGGAGGCCAGCCAATTAGGTAAGTGATGGTGTCACAACTCTTCAGACCATGTTTTTTTTTTCTTTCTTTCATTTGGGCCAAAAGTAGCTCACCCAACTGCAGGAATTGGCAGGAAATTCTGCCAATCCTGCTGGGAAGTTCAGTGATATCCTTAAGTGTGGCGGCGAAGTTATATCTCGTGCCTCAAATCATCTTTCTTTCCCGAATCTCAGGTAATGATACGCAATCTGTGGACCAAGATGGGGGTTCCCGCTCAATATTTGTCACAGTGTCTTGTTGTTCAACAGCGTTGTTATTAATCAACTCGTGTGGGAATTTAGTTAGGAGCTGGTCAAGCTCAGACTATTGCAAAGTTAGTGTAGATGTTGAGCATTGTAGGGTACATTTCTTTCTTAGTTGCTAAGAGAGCATCAGAGCACCATTGAACCCCTGGAAGAATCTTCAGGCAGGTACAATTAAGTTCCGGGGTGGATGGACCACCTACTTCGAAATAGTGGGGAAGGAAATGGCTGAACCATGGAAAGTTCTCTCCCCCATCTTCTCTGGATGGATAGAAGATTGGAGTTACTTTTTTTTGCCTACATTTGCCGGTGTTCCTCCAGATCTGCTTCAAGGTGCTGGTACTCACCTATAAAGCCCTTCATGGCATGGGACTGGGGTATTTGCAGGATCACCTCCTACCGGCCTCCCACCTCCCAGTGCGCTCACATAGGGCTGCCCTCCTCCGGGTCCCCTCGGCCAGACAGTGTCGGCTGGCGGTCTCCAGGATGAGGGCGTTCTCTGTGGTCGCACCGACCCTCTGGAATGGGCTGCCTACCGGGCTCCGGACGGCCCCCGACCTCCGCACCTTCCGCGCCGATCTAAAGACATGGCTCTTTCAGCAACTTCCCTGATCTGCCGTGGATTTTAACTTGGGGGTTTGGGGATTTTAAATTGGTTTTAATATTATTTAATTTTTATCGATTGTCGGGTTGTTTTATTGTTGTGAGCCACCCCGAGTCCTACGGGAGAAGGGCGGCATATAAATCTGACAAATAAATAAATAAATAAATTTGTCAATTATGACGAACTGAACTTGGAAAATAAGTATATAAATGTAAAGCAAATCAAGATAGAAAAAAAAAAAAATAGAGCAGCAAGGCAAGTATATGCTCCAGCAATATGGAGGTGAACTATCCACCGAAGGTGCTTTAACCACTCACATTTTCTGTTGAAAATCTGTTGGCTTCGCCTCCTTTTGTTGCCTGCTGCATCTTTCCGGTCCTTCACTGCCCTCTTCTCTGTTCTCTGTAGAGCTTAGTCTGACTCCTGGCAAAGCAGGGAGCCCCGTGTTGCTCTGCAAAGTGTGTGGCGATACCAGCAGCGGGAAGCATTACGGCATCTACGCTTGCAATGGCTGCAGCGGTTTCTTCAAACGCAGCGTCCGACGGAAGCTGGTTTATAGGTAATGGATACTATTGTTGGGAGTAGAGGAAGGGTAAACGATCTACAATCATGACACTCTTAACTGGGGTCAAGCTGTGAGAAGATGAAGGGGCTTTTGAGACACGCTGCCCGCCAGAGAGGAAGACTGCGATCGGTTTCTGTACATTTTCATTTTTAATTCTGAAGGACCACCACGGTCCGGGCGTGGTCTCGCTAAACCCAACCGCCGCACTATATTTTGTCCTGTTCAGACTTCATCTTCAGACTGCGGGGAAAGAAATCTAGGATATCAAGCACGCCATCAACCTGCAATGTTTTGACATTTAGGGAAGACGAGAGGGAAAGGAAGCCCAGTTCTTCTCAATGGGAGCAACTGACACAGTGATTGGGACTTTTCTTGTAGGGCTTTCCCAATCGGAGCCCTTCTGGTAGAGACGGGTCACTGTTCCGTTGAAGAGCCAGTAAAAGTTGGAGGGTCCACTTTTGGTCAATTCATTTTGTTTCTAGTTTTAGGTAACGGTAAAGGTTCCCCTCGCACATACGTGCTAGTCGTTCCTGACTCTAGGGGGCAGTGCTCATCTCCGTTTCAAAGCCGAAGAGCCAGCGCTGTCCGAAGACGTTTCCGTGGTCATGTGGTCGGCATGACTATACCCCAAAGGCACACGGAACACTGTTACCTTCCCACCAAAGGTGGTCCCTATTTTTCTACTTGCATTTTTTAGATGCTTTCGAACTGCTAGATTGGGAGAAGCTGGACAAGTAACGGGAGCTCACCCCGTTACGCGGCGCTAGGGATTCGAACCGCTGAACTGCCGACCTTTTGATCGACAAGCTCAGCGTCTTAGCCACCGAGCCACCGCATCCCTTACTTTTAGTTTTAGAGGAAAACCCCCCCCCCCCAACAAATCCTTTGGAGGATTGAGCCATACAATTCAGTACTCAAATGGACCATAGTCCTGTGGGTCTCCTACATTAGTTTAGCTCCTCTTTGTACTTTGTGCTCCTCTAGTGTTGCCTGGAGAAAGCACGTTCACCCAATGCAACGTGCTGAATTTGGGGATGAGATGAAGGAACCTCCTTAGTTTTGCGTTCCTGCCTCTGATCCCCCCTTTCAGGAGCCTGTGAGTTATGACCTCTAGTTTTGTGATGCATCTTAAATCTCCTCCGCCCGTCTAGATATGCTATTTTTCTGTTTTCAGGTGTGGATGGGACATTTCCCACCCTAATCTCAAATCCAAGGTGCCGATTTTCTTCTCCATACTGAAACGTCAATGCTTGGCGTGTCTCTTGGCTTCAAGAGGACAAATGTCAATTTTAAAGAAGTCGATGGAGACGAAGGGATTCTAGAAACATTTAGCTGTTCTGTGACAGCAGCTTTCAGGGAACTCACCGGATTTAGCCTTTCTGTGGCTCTGGATTTTCTTTTCAGTTTTTACTTTTCTTGGGACAGGTGTTTGCTTTACATAGGACAGAAGCCCATCGCCTCTCCGCGCCCATCCCAAATCTAGAATTCCTGGCAGGTGCATCTAATGGAATCTTATCTTGTCCTCTTGACAGGTGCCAGGTTGGCAATGGAATGTGCCCTGTGGACAAAGCGCACCGAAACCAGTGCCAAGCTTGCCGCTTGAAGAAATGTCTCCAGGCGGGCATGAATAAAGACGGTAAACCTGAATGTGGGGAAAAAGGGCTGATTCTCAGTTGAGCTGTAAACTGGACGGTTTAAGTCTTTGGCAAGCAGATCTTGCAGGCGAACCTTCTCCATCTGGTGCCTGGTAGATGTGTGAATTCATTAATGATATATATTTATATCCCACTTTATTTGGTTTTGTATGTAATGGCCCTTCTTCTGGTTTTTCCCACCGTACCAACCTTATGAGGTGGCTTGAGCTGAGAGCGACCGGCCAAAAATCCTCCATCTGGTTTCCGTGTCTAAGGAAGGAACTGAATTCGGAGTTTCTCTGGAGCTCCAAGAACCAGGGATTGGGTTCGGACGAGGAGGGGGAAGACGCAGGTTCGAGTCCCTCCCCAGCCATGAGAGTTCTCTGGGGGACTTTGGACCTGGAATTCTTTCTCTTTCAGCCCTATAGTCAAGGTGGAATAGTGGTGAAGGATTTAGATTAGGAGTTGGGAGACTCACCAGAGACCTTGGGCCACCTGTGGTTTTTGAAGACACTAGCACAGGGGTCAGCAACCTGTGGCTCTGGAGCCGCATGTGGCTCCTTCACCCCTCTGCTGCGGCTCCTTGCACTCAAAATATGCATCACAACCACCAATGTGTGACACCCGCTGGCATGCGATTTATTGAGCTTTTCAACCCCCGTTAGGCCAACCATGGATAAATCCAAGAAAAGAAAAAAGCTTCAGAAGAAAATAGAACGTTTAATTCAACTGCATATGCTAGTTCTGTGGCTGCTCAAGAAATAGTCGGGCACGGGAAGGGTTTTTGTGGCTCCCGGTGTTTTCTTTTCTGTGGGAAATGGGTCCAGATGGCTCTTTGAGTGTTTAAGGTTGCAGACCTTGACCTAGGCACAAAGATCTTTCTTGCTGTAAATATTATAACTGAAATTTTTTTTGAAAGAATCAATCTATGCACACAATGTCTTCTTCTGAAATTTTCATTTTTGTAAAATGTTCCTCCCCAAATTATGTGAGTGACATCAGTGGAGTTGAACCGGTCATGGCTGGTGGCAAGTCTTTTTTTATTATTATTATTACCTGATGGTTTTACTGACATCCTGAGCACTCTGCAGAGGGTCAGTGGTGTCTGGGCAACGGAGGATGCAGGGAGCAAAGACAATGGCCAGAGCATTAGCTGACATTCGATTCGTTTCTTCTTGTAGAGCAATCCTAAACATCATCAAAACAGAATGGCAGTGAAACTTAACTACAGGTGCTCGTAGCAACCCTCACTTGTTGTGTGGTGGGACAAACCCATTGAGTGGAACCTAAGAATTAACACAGAGGCCAAAGAGAAGAGACAGGGTGGAGTGAGACAATGGCCGATGCTGGGGAGAAGCAACAATGCCAGAGTTTTAGCTGTTCCTTCTGTCCTTCCCAGCCATTCTTTTCCCTTGGATGAAAGACCTCTGTGTGGCCTACTTTCTGTCCCATATTTCTAAAACTAGTCCAAACCACAGTGCCCGTCTCTAGCCTAATGTTTCTCAACCTTGGAGGATGTGTAGACTTTGACTCCTAGAATTCCCTGGGCACCATTATTTATCTATATTATCTTTTTATTACCCAATCGTATCAACTCACTAAAAGAGAACTGCGGTGACCCACTGTTAAAGTAACATATCAACGTAACAAACTGAAAGGACTATCTGCCCTCCAACTTGATCGTGGGGTTATAAAGGCCTTTTGCTTTGATGTGTGTGCCTTGAGAAAAGCTTTTTGTCACCCAGAATAATGTGTAGAAATGGCTGGCTTTCCTGGGGGAATTATATAATAAGCATGATTGAAAGCCAGATGAAGATAGGCAGAGCTTAACTTTCCAAAGCTCTCTGCAAATAAGCCAGTCTTGGCACACAACTCTGAAAACAGAACCGCCTTTCAAGATTGCAGGTCTCACCAAAAGCTGAACATGGGAATATATCTGCAGATAAAGCTGACATTCACAAGGAAATCTCTTTATATCCTTATCTTGGCTATTGATACCTGACAAGGTGGAAGATCAGACGTTCCAAGGTATTAAGATGAGTTCGGGAAAGCTGATCAATGACTGAGTAGACACCGCGGATGGCCTCTTTCCTCTCCTGCAAACCTGCAGAAAACAAATTTCACTCACAAATTAAGGCGAATATACCGTACGTATTCCAGGATAGTATTGCAGGATCCAATCTGGGTCGGTCGCTGAGACAAGAGTTGTCTCATGTCACCGTGAGACATGGTGAACGATGCAGATTGGATCTTGCAACATTTCATTCAACTCATCAGGATTGTGGCTTGCTCTGTCTCAGGAATGAGTATTTTTACAGCAAGCGAAGCTTATAAAATATTATATACACATCTAAACACAGGTATCTTGCAAGTCTACTACTGCTCAGGATTTAAGGAAGACTCCAGAAAGGAAATCTCTGAGTGATGAGCCAGATTCTCAAAATACCTTTGCAATTCAAGTGGTGTTCTTAAAGAAGAATGCACTGGGAAATCCTACTGCGACTCAAGGCAGAAGATGATTTCCATATAACTGAGGGGTTTGAAATATTTAGGTGAAAAATCAGGATATAATGTCTGAAATGCAGAGAAAGAAGGCAGAGTATAGAAGTGGAATATTGGTTTAGTTTGGGGTCTTATCAAGGACATACACTGCATTGCAGTGGGATGTCTCAGTACACCATCCAAAACAGATCCCTAGAAAAAGCATCATTATGGTTTTAGCTGAAGAGATAGTGAAGTAGTGGAGAACATAACTTTCTAAGCAGAAACAGACTTGTTTTTTTCTCTTAGCTTCGCTTTTAATATTTCCCAAAGTCCTACTTCATCTAGTATGACAACAACTCCTTACCCATGGCTCGCAAAAATTCTTCATAGAGTTCAAATGTCATGAGAGGATTAGGCAAGTCCCTCAGCCATTGCTTGAACACACTGGCAATGACATGGATGTTGTAGTCATCGAGATTCACTCGTTCGATATCTGATTAGTGGAAAGAATGAAAGCAAGAAAAAAAATTAAAATCAAAGGAGAAATAGCAAAAGGATGTTCACCATGTACTCTAACACGTTGGTGCCAATGTAAGAATTAAACCATGGCTCGTGTTGTTAAGATGCTGGCTTGACAAGCAGCAGTCCTGCATTCGAGATCCGTGTGCTGCCACGGTACAGGGTGAGCTCCTGTTCTTTGCTCCAGCTCCTGTCAGAGACCTGAAAGGAGCCCCTAACTGACCATACCCAGGGCAATGGTGATGTCACTGGCTAATCCTTTTAACCCGGAAGCCCCTTGGTGCCTCCAACACAAGTGTGATGCGATGTGATAGCCTAGGTTCCTTAACCAATAGTATAACTGACTGCAAAAAACAGGAGTCAAAATTTCTGAACTTAAGATATAGGGTTATCCTAGCTTTGATACCTAAGGGAGGAGTAGAACTCATAGTTTCCCAGGTTCTAGTCCTTCATTTTAATCGTACACCAAACTGACTCTCATAGATAAATCAAACATGAACCACAGCTACATATTAGCTTTAGCCTAAGATAGAATTAACTAGAGGTACTGTATGAGTCCTGCTTCAGCACTGCCTAAACCCTGAGCTCAATCGAGTACTGTTGATCACCAAAATATTAAACTTTCTGACCATCATCTGCCCTAAAGTTTCAGCATCTTTAAAATAAACTGTGTCACTGAATCAGGTCAAATGCCCGGTCATTTTGAGGGACCTGTGTGACACAGACAACAGGGGGGGAAAACCCCACAATAATGCAAATTCCGCTTCTCTTAAGCCTCCTTACCTGTGTCAAGACCCTGCCGTAACTCTTTGATCTTATTTGTTGATCCAGATTTCCGGTAAATGCCCTCTGTATACAAAGCATGCATTTCTATGTAGCTGGTGAGCTTCTCAAACACTATTGGCACAATCCGTTCTTCGCTGGTCAGGCGAGAGAGTTCGACTCCAAACTGGCGTGAAGAAAGCTCTGGGTCATACTATAGGGACAGGGATAATGCAAGCAGCGTTACAAGCACATCATAGCCGCACTGTCCAAATTCCAACAATATTCGCACGGGTCTAAAGCTGCTAAAATGTAAGGATCAGAACAGTCCTGCTTTAAGATTACAAGCTATTCAAAACATAAAGCAAATATTTAGAGTAATGGAAACATCTCAACATGCTTGTTTAATGAAAAGAAGGACCAGGGGTGACATGATACCAGTGTTCCAATATCTCAGGGGCTTCCACAAAGAAGAGGGGGTCAACTTATTCTCCAAAGCACCTGAGGGCAGGACAAGAAGCAATGGGTGGAAACTAATCAAGGAGAGAACCAACCTAGAACTAAGGAGGAATTTCCTGACAGTTAGAACAATTAATCAGTAGAACAACTTGCCTCCAGAAGTTGTGAATGCTCCAACACTGGAAGTTTTTAAGAAGGAATTGGACAACCATTTGTCTGAAGTGGTGTAGGATTTCCTGCCTAAGCAGGGGGTTGGACTAGAGACCTCCAAGGTCCCTTCTAATTCTATTCTATTCTATTCTATTCTATTCTATTCTATTCTATTCTAT